>JAOEHI010003222.1:0-10937 GCA_025447815.1 Percopsis transmontana
ATGGTTGATTAGATAATTGCATTAATGAGAAATTGAACAGGTGTTCCTAATAATCCTTTAGGTGAGTGTATATACACTGCTCAAAAAAATTAAGGGAACACTGAAATCACACATTGGGTCTCGATGAACAAAATATAGTAAAGATCAAAATCTTTACTGTACATTGTGTAATTAGTTGAGAACAAAATTACGTAATAACATTCAATGGAAACCAAAATCATGATTGAGGGATTCAAACTCAAATAATCAAAGTAAACAATTGAAATCACACACTGTTCCAACTTATGTGAATGTCATCATGGCAACTTATGATGCACTCCTGACAATGTCTGGGCATGCTCCTGATGAGATGGTGGATGGTGTTCTGGGGGATCTCCTCCCAGACCTGGATAAGGGCATGAGTGAGCACCTGGACAGTCTGTGGCGCTACTTGGCGGCGTTGGATGCACCGATATAACATCCCAGAGGTCCACAATTGCATTCATCATCCAGGAACTGCCTACACACTCTGGCCACATGAGGCAGAGCATTGTCCTTCACCAGGGGGAACCCAGGGCCCACTGGTACCAACATCCTGGTACCTAGCAGCAGTCAGGGTACCATTAGCTAACCAGTGGAGGTCTGTGCGACCCGCCAAGGATATGCCTTCCTGATGTTGCAGGCAGCATAACGTTCACCATGGCATCTCCAGACGCAAACCTGCTCTCATCTATGAAGAGAACAGGGCACCAATGGCGGACCTGCCAATTCTGGTGTTGTCTGGTGAATGCCAATCGAGCTGCGCGGTGCTGGACTGTGAGCACAGGTCCCAGTAGAGGATGTCAGGCCCTCATGCCACCCTCATGGAGTCTGTTTCTGACAGTTTGGTGAGAAACATGCACACCAGTAGCCCGCTGGAGGTCATTTTGTAGGGCTTTGGCAGGGCTCCTTCTGTTCCTCCTCACACAAAGGAGCACATACCGGTCCTGCTGCTGGGTTGATGCCCTTCTACGGCTCTGTCTAGCTCTCCTTGTGTAACGGCCTGTCTCCTGGTATCTCCTCAATGCTCTTGAGACTGTATTGGGAGACACAGCAAACCTTCTTTCGACGGCACGTATGGATGTGCCATCCTGGTGGAGCTGGACCATCTGTGTAACCTGAATGGGCTGCAGGTACCGCCTCATGCTACCAGTAGTGACAAAGACACGAGCAAAACGCATAACTAGAGAAGAATCAGTCAGGAAGGATAAGGAGAGAGCAATTGTCTGTGGCCACCACCTGCAAAAGCATTCCTTTTTGGGGGTTGTCTTGGCATTGCATTTCCAGTGCACCTGGTGTCACTTTCATTTGCACCAAAACAGATTGACACTGATTCACTTCCTAACTGGACAGATTGATATTCCCTGAAGTTTAATTGACTTGTGTTATACTGTGATGATTACGTGTTCCCTTAATTATTTTGAGGATTGCATTTGAAAGATACAGTACATATTGTAGGTTTAAGTAGTCATATTACATATCACAATGCGAGGTGAAAATAATAATAATGCATTTTTAAAGTACCTGGTTGCCCAAGGCAACAGTCTCCAGGTGGTTGAGGATGTTCCCTTTCTGATACTCCTCCTTCTCTCGCCGCACCTCGTCCAGCTCCATCTCTGCCATGGCCAGGCGCTGCCGGAGGCACGCCTCCTCGGACCCCCACCTTCTCTTCTGATTGGCCAGCTCTAAGCGTAACTCCTCCCCCTCCAGATGCATGGCATGGCACTGAGATGGTAGAGAGGAGATAGGGGTGATGGAAAGATGAGGAGTTGAATGCCAGAATACATTTACATTTACATTTACAGCATTTAGCAGACGCTTTTATCCAAAGCGACTTACAATTAGTACATTTGTCAATAGTTGAACTGGTTAACCACCAGTTTTTGCAATACACTGGAAAGTTCAGGATTGTAGTTTTAATTCAAAAAAGTATTGAATATGACCCCTCCCGACAATATTTCCTCAGTTTGGGAATGGGAGACTTTAGTCAGTAGGCAAGGTCAGCTCATGTTTATGCAGGTGTACCTGTTGTGTGAGCTTGCTTAGGGCAGATTCCAGATGTGCCACTCTCACTTCCTGCCTCTTCAGAGCAGCTGTGTTTGCTACCTTCTCCACACGCAGGCCGCCTGTTGAGACATACAATAAACCCTCTCCTGCTCAGATTATGCATTTATTGGATGCCACTGTGTATGGTGTTATCTCTAGGCGATAACCCGTGATCAGTTTCTCTTACCTATTGTTTCATTGAGCGAACGGATGTGGTCCTGCAGGTAGCCGTTTTCTGGAGACACTGCGGGTGCCTCGGTGGCTGCAGCTGTAGGTGCACTGGACGGTCCTGTGGCACCTCCTAGCTGCTCTTCCAGCTGCCGGCATTGAGCCTTTAGCATGGAGACCTCCTGCATAAGAGCCTGGGTGTACTCTGGGATACCAGGAGCTGCACCACATAAAAACACAATTACACATAAAAGCAGGCCTTGATATTTTTTTCCTTGAAAATGAAAACATATTTCCCATATCTTTTCCAGGATTTACAAGATTTGGACAATCATACGAGCCCCGTAAGATTGTACAGGATTCCCCCTTTAGTCCACACCTGCCAGGGTGGTGTTGGAGTGGGTGTCAGGGGGTTGGCCTGGCTGCCTGGAGGTGCTGCTGGTGTCCGGAGGAGGAGAGGCCCGGGCTTGGAGCTGGCCCAGATCTTCCATGTCTTTCCTCATTTGAGCCACCACGGCCCTCAGACTGCTGTTCTGCTGCTGCAGATGACAGATTTCCTCAGATGCCAGAGGTGCCCCGCTGGGCCCGACGCCCTGCAGTAGCAACACACAGACCAGTATAGTATAGGTATAGGTTCGGTTACCTCTTTGTAAATGTCAAAATGACCGGTCGGCAGTTGGAATCCAAGGCTGGAGTGATATACTAGTCTTGCAGGGCCAAACGTGACTACGTAGAATTTATTCAACGGTATAGTCTGTCTGACCCCACGAGGCTACGGTGCTATAAATACTGAGGTGTACCACACCTCCCCATGTGGATCCAATGAAAAGTTCCCTTTTGCTTTACAGCTAACGTCTAGCTCACCATCTGTCAGGGGATCAGTGTTGGAGGTCATGACCTTCTCAGGAAGCTGTAAACAACTTATGTGCACCCCCCCCCCCCCCCCCCACACACACACACACACACCATGAACCCTGTGTTCCGTTTCAGAATCCTCACTAAACCTGTATTTATGGCATGATAAACATGACTCACAGTGACATTAGTTGTACTTCCAGCATTACCAGAACCACATGGACCCAGATCACAGACAGCAAAATAAAGATCACGAACTTAGCTGCCAATACTGCTGTGTCCAAAGAATAAGAAACAGATCTTAAAACAAAAGAAAGATCTTAAAAAGATGTAGACAGTCTTTCTTTCAGATCAATTTAACAAATGTTTCTGGATCTGAGGGACAATGTGTGTGTGTGTGTGTGTGTGTTTTTGTGTGTGTGTTGGGGGGGGGGGGGGGGTTCTAGGTATTTCTCTCAAGGCCAAGAACTTCAGTTGGGCTCTCAGAGACTAGATGAAAGGCCAGCATACTGTGGATGCTCAAGGAAAGGCCTGGGCCCAAAACAGCTTCAGCTATAGGTAAATATAACTCTCTCATCTGACAGTGTGTTGACGTGTGTGTTCGTGTGACCTGTGGCATTTTGGTCCATATGCACTAATATAAGTAAGTAGGCTATATGTGAATCTCTTCAATGGCTAAATGTGAATGTGTTTACAGTGTGTGTGTCTGTATATTGTGCATCCTTTCTGCATTCTCCATTATGCTGTTAAAATGTTCTAAACAAGACAACTCATTTTTATAACCAGGGTCTTCAGTCTAAACTAATATAGAGAGAACACACAGACTGACCACACAGACAGTCTTGTGGTCTCGCTAAGCAGAGCAGGACAGGGTTACTATTAGGTCACTGGCAGTGTCGGTGTGCATGCCTTACTGTCAGTGCCCCGTCCGCTGCAGAGAGCTTCTATTTAAAGACCACTAAATGCTGTGAAATAATGAGGAGCAGGGAAGGATTCCATCTGGGTCAAGAATCTGAGTCACTAATTATACCCTCTTTATATGCACCAGGTCTAGTAAAGTAAATAAAGTCAATAGAAGGAGGTTCACACATCTGTGTTGACTTGCAAATTCCCATCCTTTCTTTTGTAAAAGTGGTTGTGGGAAATTGTGTGTAACTGTGGCCTCAAGGGAGTGGAGTATCCCAAAGCAGGTCGCCTGTAAACACATACACACTTGCCAAATAAGACGGTGGGGCAGCTATTGCTGAACGTAGTTTGTCTCAACAGAGGGATTTCCATTGATATTGTAGACAAAACACTCATTCTGCTCAGATATTGTGTATAGTAACTACCTATCACGCCCTGATTGCCCTTATTGTGTTCATGCATTGTGTCTTGTGCTTTTCTCCACCCACACCAGGTGTTCCCCCTTTCTTCTCGTTATCCACTGTGTATATAACCAAGTGTTTCCTGTTAGTCTGTCTTGTCTATTTACAGTCAGCATCCCAGCAGATTCCCTGTTACCTGCCTTTGCCTTTGTTTTCAGTTTACCCGGTTTACCGCCTGTCCCGACCTCGAGCATGCCTACGATTTGGTTCCTGGGTCGACCTGGGACTACCTGTCTTTGGATTACCTGTCTGCCCCTGTTCTGATTTGCCTGCTCCTTTTTGGTGTTAAATACTGCTACCAAAACTACCATACCACTTCTTGTCATTGTGTTTGCACTTGGGTCTCACCACAGTACCTGATATTGCCACTGTCTACAGTACTACAGAAGTATAAAAACATGTATACACTACGTATGGAAATACCCTGCTCAAAATAGGAGGCTTTAAAGTACTCAAACTAGATTTTCCAGATTCTACAAACTATGCCATTAGTTATCTAAAGTGACCACTGGATTTCACCAGGATTGACACCAGAGACATTATAAAAGACCACTTAAAGAATCCTCAATAGAAATCTATGGGAGAAATCCGTAACCAAAGATGGCAGTTGTATGCACTTATCCCGCCTCTCCCTCAAAGAGCCAATCGTCTACCAAATAACAGCCGAACTGGGAAAGCTAAGCCAATTGGTGGTTGCATTGACACAAGCGCACAGTTGAGGTTTGCGACAGGTTCAACTGCAGGAAGGAGCAGGTGCAGACAGACTTCGACGCGACCAAGGAAGGTAATTTAGTTATGGCGTCACATCACGGAACTCTGGATTGAGCTGTAAATGAAGTCGGTGTTGTGAAGATGCATGAGTAGATAGGGGCCTGGTCGTGATAGCCCTGGCATTTGTCTTGTATCCAATATCATCTAAATGGCTCACATCCCATTTACAATTATACAATTACAATTATGGCATTTAGCAGACGCTTTGATCCAAAGCAGCTTACAATTACATGCTGCTATTACATTGAGCAGATAGGGGTTAGGCATCTTGCTCAAGGATGCTTACAGGTAGGTCAACACTGGGGCTTGAACCCACGACCTTTCGGCTGGGAGTCAAACACTTAGATCACTAGACTGCATAAAAATTGAAATACAATGGTTTACATGACTTTTGCTATAGTGCTCAAATCTGCAGTGACTGTTACTGCGGTCTGGTTTATGCTTTATGACGAGTCATCATGTAAAAGTGTTTTCACCTGCAGGGCCTGGTCTCTCTCTGAGGTAACAGAACGTAGTAAAATGGTCAGCTCCTGTAGCTGGTTGTCTCGCTCCTTCAGTTCAGCCTGAGCCTGGCCGAGAAAAGAATCACCATCATAAAATTCACGTATTATTCACTTACATAATGTATTGTTGTGCTTTCTGTCACATTGTGATGTCACACTGTAAGCTCTGCCCAGGTAGGAGAGTATCAGCTAATTTAACAAATGTATTAATTTATAATTTCCCTTCTAATACTATACTCCAATACTATGAATGAATGCATTAAAGCATGCAGTGTCCATGTTAGATGTGTGTATTGTGTGAGAGACTGACCTGGTTTCTGGCCTGTGTCAGCCCCTGGATTAAGTGTTCACTGTCCATGTAGTGGTCAGCCTTGGTGTCTTCGCAGCGCCTCTGCCAGTCCAGTTCCACCTGAACACACCTCTGTTCCAGAGACTTCTCCCGCTCCAGACCTGCACTCAGCTGCTTTTTGTACCTGGGACACACAGATATACTGTACACTACCGTTCAAAAGTTTGGGGTCACTTAGAAATGTCCTTTGTTTTTGAAAGAAAAACACTTTTTTTAGCTAGATTATAAGATTATAATTTTCAAAAGGCAAATTGATCATTAGAAAACCATTTTGCAATTATGTTAGCACATCTGAAAACTGTTAAAAAAAGCAAAAAAACTGGCCTTTAGACTAGAGTATCTGAAGCATCAGCATTTGTGGGTTCGATTACAGGCTCAAAATGGCCAGAAACAAAGAACTCTCTCCTGAAACTCGTCAGTCTATTCTTGTTCTGAGAAATTAAAGCTATTCCATGCGAGAAATTGTCAATTTGACTGAATCAGAAAATAACATACTGACACACTGATAGACGGACAGACGCCTCCTCACCTCGCCACCTCCTCCCTATTCTTTACTAGCTCGGCCCGCAGTTTGCTCTCACTCTCCTGCAGGGCCAGTAGCTCGGTATCCTTGGCAACTGTCTCTTTGGAGGCTTGAGTGATGTATTTGTCCCAGCTGCTGCGAGTCATCTCCACCTCTCTGTGAAGCCTTTTGTCAAATAAATACACACATGCAGACACACACACACACACACATATACACATATTTACAATAGTTATAGTTACCTGTTTCTGTTCTTCTGTGACTTTTTGCTAAATTGCCATACAGCACATGCTTGCATTGTTAGAATTTGAATGGTGCAGTTGTGAACTGTTTTTTCAATGTTTTTCCATTTCTTCTATCCTTGCGATTGTCATAGTTGAACGCTGGTACCCACAAGTGCCCAGTGTTGTCGCTGTCCTCCGGAGAAGCACTCAGCCACATTTCTGCATAATGGCCACATTAGCGGAAACAATGAAACATAGAATTGAAACCGCCTATCTCTCGCCTATCGTCTTGTGTTTCCCGGCGAGACCAGGGCATATCCCTCCCCACTTCTGCTAGTGGAGTGCCAATACATCAGGCAGGTCCCTCCCCAGCTCTGCCTGTCGCTATCACGGATAGTGAGGGGCAGAGTTCTGCCCCCGACGGGCAGCAATGCGGGTCAGACCCGACCCAGAAACTGGATAGAGGAGTGTGATGACTGTGTCATTCTATAGGAATCTGTAGGTTAGGGTGCAAGACCCACTAGTGATCCGAGTGGCCTCGTAGTTTGCAGTGCGAGGAAAGAGTTCTTTGCAGGTTAAGGTGTAAGACCCACAGCACCCATAGCCTCGCTGGGCCAGAGGTTACTAGACGGTACAACCCACCGCAGTGTGGCCTAACCAATGTCTTTGTGCATCACCTGTAGGTTAGGGTGCAAGACCCACTACATCCACGGCCACTACATCCTGGTGGCCTCGTGGTTTGCAGTGCGAGGACAAAGAGTTCTTTGCTGGTTAGAGTGTAATCACCTATTTATGACATCACACAAACATAATTTTTTGTAAATATATTAAGACTTTTGGAAGCTGTGTACAGTTAAGTAGGTGGATGTACAGGTTTCTTTCTTTTTTCTTTTGATTCAGCAGTGATAAAATTCAGTACCCATTTGCGTTTCTGTAACGACACTATAATTAAGCATATCACACGAGTGTTGCTGTGGGCAAATATAAGCACAAGGGTCGTTATTTTCAGTCCCCCTACCTGGGGGGGGGGCACTGTCCCTTTTGCTAGTTTAACGGCGGAAACAATGGTCGCAGCACCAGGCACATGGTCCAAAAGGGTTGTACTTACTCTCTGGATTATTCATGTGTGTGTTTTGAGTGTGTCATTTCCCTTTCCCTTTAGGAGTCAGGTACGCTTGCACCTTGGAGGATTGCTATTATAATGGTGCATTTGCCAAGCAGTAAGAAAGAACACTGCAGAGGAAACGGACCCGCTGGTAAGTGAAAGCACGCAGGCAGACCTTCTACGGCAACAGTAGGATTCCAGCAGGATAAAACATGTTAATGTAGACCTACACAATAATAATCATTCCCATTGTAATCTTTTTATTTTTGATCTCTTGCATGTTTGTGTGCTGCTGCGTGTCCCTGTGTGTGTAACAAGAGTGTAAGCATGCTGTGCACCCGCCTATAGGCGATTATTATTGATAATGCGCACTTAAAATACTGTGCCGTTGACTTCAGACCAGGTTTTTGTTGTGGGTCAATCGCGCAATTGTTTTCTGCTGCCTCAAGATAGCAATGCACCAATATACCACCAATATGCCTGACCACACCTCATTTGACCAACACGCCCACGGGCACTCAGATGGGCGCAAGTGAATTTGATATTTAAACAATGTGGGCGCTGGACAGGAAAATGACAACTGCATCAGTTTAAAAAAAGCAGACATTTGCGTCACGCTTGATTAGAAGAGAAATATAGGGGCTTATTCCTTTTTAGATAGTAATATTTATTTGTAACCAGGAAATTTTTTTTTTTTTAATTTTAAATAAAAGAGAATTTCACTATGGAGGAGAAATTCAAATCCAGCTGTTCCAGCTGTTCCTTCCTCACCTCTGGATGGTCTCGTCTCGCTGGGCGAGGGCCTCTTGGTGTTCCCTCTGTGCCCGGCAGGTCTCTGCAGCCAGCCTCTCCATGTCTTCCTGCAGTTTAAACATGTGTTGTTCCGCCTTCTGCAGCTGCTCTGTGTGAGCCTGGCACTGAGCTGCCAGCTGGGCCTGGCACTCCCTCAGAGCCCGATCCAGGTCCTGGTGTCTGGACACCCCCAAGGAGGAAGATAGTAATGTTATTGTTATATCAACATCTACACTGGTATTAATATATCATAACACCCATTGAATTCATTGTGAATCACTGAATCCCATCATGAGATTACAAGGTATAATGTTTAACTAACATTAGCTACAAACCACTTTTGTGAAGCAGAAAATACTTAGGCGCTTTAGAAAACATTCTGAGATCTAAATAACTTACCCCTCCTCCTCTTTCTTTAGTTTGACCTCTGTCCTTTTCAGCTCAGCCTCAAGTTCTTTAATTCTAAGGGTTAGTATAGCATAATCACAGACTCTTAAAAGCATGTAAACAAAACACACAGAGATAAGGCTAGCATCCACCACGGGGGGGGGGGGGGAATCTATTGTGACAACCACAATAGATTTATCCTGAAGGTTTGGAGGCATTTGGACTTTTGGAATTCAAATGTGTGGAATATTGAGGTAAGGAAGCTAGACAGTCAGGGTTTCTTAAAAGTTCTAGATCTCCTTTAGCAAATCTGACACACAGTGACAGACACAGTGACAGACACAGTGACAGACGGCCATGCCTGTGGTCTCTGACAGCGGTAACGTCTCGGATCTCCAGGTCTTTGTGCTGGAGCTGTCTCTGGGCCTCCTGGTGGAGCTCCTCACAAGTCTGCAGGGACGCAGCAGCCTGGAGCTGGGCCTGAACCTGCACCTCCAGCTCTTTAGAGAGCAGCTTTACCTGGTGTCACACACAACAGGTACACGGATCATAAAATATCATCTAGCAATAAGTGTTTTATTTCCATGTTAATATTTTAGTAATTAGTATAAGGATTACTGCCGGGTGGCTCAGAGATTAGAACCATTTGGTAAATGCTGTAGAATTATGTCACTTTCATCCAATGTATCCTTCATATAAATAATTAATATTAATATTAATAATAATAAATTAATAACAACACACACAAACTTTTGTTCACCTTGAGGTTATGAGACAGTACAACAGCTCGCATCTCGTCCATTTTTAGGTTAAACTCGTGTTCTCGTAGTCTGAGCTCTTTGTCAAAGTCTGCTCTCATCTCCTGGTGGAGAGAGATAGAGGAGAACCGCTATAGATTAATACTGTCCCTTAAAACAGATTCAGCAATATGAATGTTACAACATTATCTTGTACAAGCCTGGCACTGCTCTTTAAGCCATACAATGAGTGAATGACAGTACTATCCATTTTTAATTGTCATTTTGCCATTTTTTGTATGAAGGGTTATTTATTTCCTATTAGAAAGGCAGTGTTTTCTTTAGTGTGGAGTTCAGCTTGTTCCCCATTTTCCCCATTCTGCTCTTAGAGCCAACACTAGCAGACAAAATCCAAACCCTCGTTACTCATCACTAGGTTTTAACACCTTCTCGAGTTTCTGGAACGGACATACACGTACTCCTCCAGCAGGCCTCCACAAACACATTTAGTAGAACCAT
Source organism: Percopsis transmontana (assembly GCA_025447815.1). Taxonomy (NCBI): domain Eukaryota; kingdom Metazoa; phylum Chordata; class Actinopteri; order Percopsiformes; family Percopsidae; genus Percopsis; species Percopsis transmontana. The sequence continues at coordinate 10,365 of JAOEHI010003222.1, forward strand.
GACCCCCAAAGCGAAGTGGTTTATAGCAATCACAAGTCACAAGCAATAAACCATTTATTTTAACATGAAAATACACAGTATAAACAACCATAAACAGCAATGAAACGTAAACACATTTTAAAGAGAACATAATAACATTATTTCAATAACATTAGAAATACTGTAATTAAATGGATTATTTAAAAATTTTGAATTTTGAATTTTGAAAGGTCATGGGTTCAAGCCCCGGAGTCAGCCTACCTGCAAGCATCCTTGAGCAAGATCCCGAACCTGTAACAACAGGAGCCACTGCCCCTCCCCGGTCGATCTCACCGGTGTACTAAGCCACTGGCCGCCAGCCGTCCACTTCCCCAACGCACCCTATCCATTCACGCACCTGTTTCCAATCCCCTCCATCTACCCTCCTTAAGCGGCTATATAAGCAGTAGGGTGGATGGGGGGGAATTGTCAGTGATTGTTTAGCTGTCACGTTAAAGGACCAGTGTGTAATATTTAGGAGGCTCTAGTGACAGAAATGCAATATAAGATCCACAACTATGTTGTCAGTGGTGTACAAAGACCTTATATAATAAA
>JAOEHI010003225.1:0-10937 GCA_025447815.1 Percopsis transmontana
GTGTGTGTGTGTGTGTGTGTGTGTGTGTGTGTGTGTGTGTGTGTGTGTGTGTGTGTGTGTGTGTGTGTGTGAGCTGCCGATCATTACAGCAGCAGTGGTTCCCAAAGTTGGGGTCGGACAGCTGAAGGTTCGTAAAATGCTTTATTCCAGTGGTTCTCAACCGGTCTAATTTTAGGACCCACATTTGTCCTAGGTCATTAAGTCACAAACCAAAAATAATTTCATTTTCCGAACCATTATAATTAATTTCACAAAACAATTTGTGCAGTTGTCCATGTGTACTGTATATGCACTGTTCTAAACACCTACGCACCTTTAAAAATAAAAGCGCACCATCAGAAAGGTCTAACAGTTGAGAAATACATCTTTAGTCAAAAGGTAAAAAAGTAAGATCATCTAAAGGTTTCATTGAAATAATCTGTTGCCCTCTAGTTTTAGTATGGTGTCCATGGTGTTTATAATGGGTGTTTGACTCCATTATTAGCCTGGCCAGTGTGTGACTATGCATTTTTGCAGCAGAAATAGGTTTGTAGCTTGCGACTGTGTGTGTGACAAAACTGACAATGAATCCCATGTCCAAAAGTTCATGGAGCACTGCAGCCAGTGTTGCAGCTGTTATTTGATGTGGGGTGTTTGTGTATGTGTGTGTGTATGTGTGTGTGTGTGTGTGTGTGTGTGTGTGCTGCCTATCTATTCATTACAGCCGCCCTATCAGCTAGTGTGCATGTGGTGTCATTTGATGTGGTGTGTGTGTGTTGGTACAAGGAGCCCTCTGCTCCGCCAGATAACAATTAACCCACATCCAACCGGGTGTCTCTCAACACCTCCCCTCTCTCTGCCTTCTCCCCTGCTGCTCTTTTCCTGCTCTCTCCCCCTCTTCCCACAGACTGTTTTCTCTCAAGTCCCTTCTTCCTATCACCTCTGCCTCTCGCGTCTCCTCTCCCCCCACACCCCTCTTCCGCGTTACTCCACCACCCTTCGTCTCTCTTCTAGCTTAACCACCGCTTCTGCCATGGGCCTCTGGTCCTCCATCCCTCCACCCCTCTGTTCTATCAGCCTGGCTGCTCGTTCCCCGCCTTTGTTTGCTTACCTGACAAGGTGTTTTCCTGAGCGTTTATCTCTCTTTTGTTGAACATTTATTAAGTTAAGTGTAAAGTCATTCAGTTTAATTAGTAGAAACTAATGTCATTCTATTTTCTGACCCTGGTAACATTTTGTGTATTATTAAATGGGCAAAGTGTAATGTCATCATATACTCCAACTGTCTCTGCAAGTACCTTATGATTCACTCATGCATGCACACACACACACACACACACACACACACACACACACACACACAGACAAACACAACCAACACATGCCTTGTTTTCTACATACAGTAGTGCCTCTCCTTAAAGACATCTGTGACTATGAAAATATATATCAGGTATACCGTGCTGACAACCAAGTCAGTGCAGAAACCCACATCTTCCATCACTGCTATGCTGTCCACTGCAGCCCTAATATTGTCAAGGCTGAACAGAGAGAAATGTATATCTCCCAAAGAATGACTCTATAGGGACAGGTTCTGTTGCACACAGCTAATGCATTAGAAAGTGGGACCTCCACAATGGGGACCAGGAACATTACCGCAAGCTCTTTTGACTTGCCTTAGGGGTTTACTAGTTCCAGAAAATTACACTTGACATGATATATGATAAGTGATAATCTCACATGTTTGACAAGAAGAAATATTTTAAACCAACGTCCCTCCTTTCAAATTGGTTTGTTTGCTTAGATTTTTTTATAAACCAAATAGTGACAATGGAAAATAGGAAATTTCTCTGGCAAATAGCCTGCCACTATAGCATAAATATTTGCCTTTAAATACTGTATTTTTAAACAAGCTTGGCAGGTCTAAATGCATAATAGATGTATTTAATAAATAATAAATATAAGAGTCCTAATCTATGCGCGTCATTTTTTGCTGTGTGAAAGCGCACCACTGGAGCAGGTCACAGCTTGCGAGTGGGAGGCTAAGAGCTGATGATATCCAGACTGTTGTGCCGTGTATACTAACATCCTCTGCAGGCAGAACACATACTAATCCTCTGGCTCAAAATCCCCTCTGGCCAGATGCTGCAGCTTAAAGGGACAGCTCGGTCAAAACGACCATTTATCACATGCAGTCGTGGGTGGATCCAGCAGGGGGCACCCCGTAAAGCTGCCGTGCTCCTGTCTGAGAGGCTGATATGCTGCTGTGGCTCAGCTAAACTTCCCCTATCTGCCTTCAAGTCAGAACAGCAGTGATGAACGTTGAAGTAAGTATACAGGAGAGAGAACAAGAAAGCAGAGAGAGGGAGAAGGCTAATAGGGAGCGAAGTTTAATTTCAAACAAAACACTGTTTATGGGATATATTTATCTCCAAATAAACAGGCTAAGCAAATAAAAGCTGTGTTTTCCTGCTTGCCATCTTAAATTCATTTAAAAATGTAACTCTTTACTCTTTACTCTTTACTCTTCCTCTTCCTCCACAGCCTGGAAGGAATGTGAGCTACACACACACACACACACACACACAAACACACACACATGCTAAATATTTAAGTGTCCCTGAGGGGGTAGTTTCATATGATTTCTATTCAGATAACATTGGTAGGTTTTTACTTTTGTATTAGATACACACACACACAGAAGCTTTGCTCCCACACACACCTATACTTTGATCTGTCTTCTCTCAACGCTCTGACTTGCTCAAACACAAATAAAGACAGGATGACTGACAGATCCTCAACAAAGTGATTAACACACACACACACACACACACACACACACACACACATAAGCTAAATTGTCTTCTCCCTCTAGTAGTTAAAGGACTATAAACCTGATTATTCCACCAGGCACACTCTAACTAATGCACTGTAATGTACAAATGAGACACGCTGATGTCAACACCTCAGTGTGTGTTTCATTTGAAACAGAACGCAACAGCATATAATCCCCCGTTTATAATTGCAAACCCAGACTAGATACACACACAGGCGTATTATAAACGACCCCTCGCTTTCAGGAAGGTGTGACGCTCTGATTATTAATAACATCCTTAATCAAATCACCGCATAAATAAATAAACGGTCGGACGTGCCCACATCACAGCAGGACTCTGCGAGGTTCTATCTGATTAAATGAGGCCCGAGGAGCTGCTGCTGATTAGGAGGCAGGCTGAAGCGGTAGGTGTTGCTAGGCGCACTGCCTTGTGGTGCTGCTGGCAGCTACAGCGGATGAATGCGCAACAGCGGCACCGACAGCGCGAGGCAGGCGTCGCCATGCCGCCTGAGTGAGTGACATGGCAGGCTGATATGGAGGGGATGGCTTATGATTTGGAGGGGAAGAGGTGTAGAATAGGTGACTTGAAGGAGGCCCGCTGAAAGGTGAGGTGTGGATGTTTGGGGGGGGGCGGGTGGCATCAGAAGGCTGTAAGGGAGTGAAGGGGGGTCAGGAGAGAGATCAGGGAGGTAAAGAGGGGCTTGAAGGTGGAAAGGAGGGGGCGCAGGTGGCGGGAAGAACAAGGACAGGTTTGAAGGAGGAAGAAGGGGGGGGGAGCTCAGACGCAGGCGTAAAGAGTGAGGGAAAAGTACGAGAAAGAGAAGGACAGAGAGGGAGAGAGAGTGGAGTCTGGACATCCAGCTCTGTCTTACCTGGGCCCTGGGCCTGGCTGGGGAGATGGGAGAACAGGGCCAGCAGCACCACAGGACCCCACACAGCCCACCTGATCTGTCCCACAGACGACATCCTCACAGCCCCTCACTCTGGTGTGACCCGCCTCCACCTGCCGAGACAGAGAGAGAGAGAGAGAGAGAGAGAGAGAGAGAGAGAGAGAGAGAGAGAGAGAGAGAGAGAGACGGGTGAAAAACAGAAAGAAAAGCAGCGCATCAAAGAGGGAGCGAGGAGAAATGGAGAGCGGAGGGAGGGGGAGGCCTGGGGAGTGATTGAGAAGAAAAAAACAGAAATAAAAAGTGTTGTGGAGAGAGAGACACAGAGATAACAGAGAGCATGTGGGAGGGAGAGAGAAAGAGTGTGAAACGTGGTGACAGTTAGAAAACAGCAACAGAGAGGAACCAGGGGGATGAAGACCAGAGGGATGAAAAGGGCAAAACCTAAAGGGGAAAGAGAGAGGAGGGGAAAGAGAGACCTGTGTCATACCTATGTTGTCTCTCTTCCCATTACAGTAGAGTAGCACTGTAACAATATACACTGGGCCCTGTTTAGCTGTTAACCGCCCCCCTGCGTGTGCCTACTCACGCAGAGAACAACACTTTGTTAGAGAGAGAGACAGGTGGGTGGGGGGTCAGAGAGAGACAGACCCAAAAGACAGAGCATCAGATAGATGAGAAAGATGGGAAAGATGGGGGACAGAACCAAAGAAAATAAGCATCAGAAAGATTGAACGAACAGAGAAGAAAAAAAAATGTAAAATGAGAAAGCGGAGTGGATGTTGGCAGTTTGATTGACAGGCAAGAGAGGAGAGGGAACCTCTTTTTCTTCTCCTCTTGACCTCTTTTTCTTCATTTGCCTACTCCCCTCATCCAGTCATATCCTCCCAATCTATTTTCCCCTCTTTTTTCCTCTTATTCACTTCTCTTCCGCTCATTCCCTCCTTAAACCTGACACTCATTATTCACAGGGAGGGGGCAGAAATGGCTGATTTGAAACACGCCCTCATTTTTGTCACTTTTACAAAAAGAGATTTTTTGCTTAATGCTTTCAACAGTTAATACAGACGTTTTATTTAGGATGACACTTGCCATTTAAACAATGCCAAGGCATTAATAATGGAAAGGGAATTAATAAGACTAAGACAAAGTCCAGGAAATATATTTGAGCAGATACTGTGTACAGGACTAGTTTTTTAAAAAGGGAAATGACGAAAATTAAATTAAAGCATCAGATGTAAAAATCTGAAATTATTTCTGTATATATAGGCTAGGCCTACTATAGATGTTCATCAAGTTGTCATCAAAGTTAACTCATTCTGTCAAAACCTCAATGCAATTAGTCAATATAACTACTGACGTTAACGTCGTAAAAAAGTTAAGTGAAAAAAGTTTCAATTCGAGCAAAAGGACAAACAGATGTAGCCAGTAGCCTTCTTTTTTATATTGGTTGATGGATTGGCGATTAAATTGACAGATTGGTTTTCTGGCGCCAAATCCGTGAAAAGTCGGACCCAACTGCAAGGCATTGGCCCGCAAACGAGACTTCAGCACATTTTCAAGCCATCACGCCAACAGTAGCCTAGCCTAGGCCTAGGAAACGTTCAAAGTGCATTTATTTTTGTATATGAATATAGCTTATCGTGGTAGACCCAGCTTTATCAAAAACGTCTTTGTAAACGGGAAGTTAAACAATTATATTGGAAATTCTAGTTTAAGGACAATATTTTCTTAAAAGAAAATGATTTCAACATAATTGTAATAACTGGTAATTCAATCTGATTTTTCAATCGTAATACGCTCAGGCTATAGAGCAGAGGCTACTGAAAGAGTCTCCAATCACTCCAGTGCACACCTGTAATTGACACACACACGCAAAGAATGAATGAAATCGCAATTCATACCTCTCAAATCATCAACTCAAAACGTCTTTTTTCCAGAACAAATCCTCTAGAAACCACAGAAACCTTTTGCCTCTCACTGGTTTCGCTCTCCTTCTCCCAGTCCGTCTTTCTTTCTCACTCTTCTCTCCGTATAGGAAATCGGCCAGTCGAGTCCAGACGAGATCTGCGATTGGGTGTTTCTCTCCTCGTTATTCAGCCATCCCTCCCTCCAACTATTCCTCCGTGCCCCAACCATTTCCTTCGCCCGGATTCATTTCAGACAGACAGGGAGACAGGACGGAAGGAAGAGAGGGAACTATGTGACCAATTGCTGCTGCGCCAAGAGTCCGCCACGAACTGCAGCTCTCAGTGCTCAGCTTCAGCCCCCTGGGCACTTTGCCTGCTCCCTCGACACGGCAGTATCCTTTACTTAGGCCTATTCGGATACCCACAAGTATACGCATCTAAATCATCTAAAGCCCTATTGCGTTTTACAAAACTCCCTTTCTATTTCTACTACGTCCGATTCCCGGCTGGCTCAAACGCACCACTTTTCGTCGTCCAGGTTTGCTTGTCGCGCTCTGTGCGCGCGGGAGCAGGTGCTACTGGGAGCGCACGCTGCGCTCATAATGTAGGCTAGTTATGTGAGGTGTTAAAGGTACAACGCTCACGTACCAAATGAATCGATTTACAAGTTAATCTGGAGAAAAAAAGTCACTGTCGCTATATTATCGATTCTGTCCAAATCTGTCTGAGTCAACTAAACAGGATAAATTAGCGGTCATGGTGTTGGCCTCCGAGGCTAACGGTCGTGGGAACCCCAACAAGCTCGGTCTACCTTAAGGCATCCTTGATCAAGATGCAAAACCTCTAACCTGCTCCATACTAGGCTACATGTAATTGTTTTTTTTTTAAAAAGCAAAATTAGTATACTTCTATAGGCCTACAACCAAAACGCATCCTTAGTGGGTCAAAACAACCCTAACATAGGGTTAGGGTTGATTAGAACGCCTTTATAAAACTTTACTTCACTATGCTGAAAGTGTGACTCATGGCTATACCTACTGTAAGGAGAGATGATATTCCATCAATGAAGTTGAGTTAAAATTCATAGTCTGGATGTGTTTTTTATTAAATTTATTTGAATGAGTAGCTTATACTGTCCATTGAATATTCTGCCCTTCACTGTGGATGTCAAAAAAGCGTCAAACTCTTTATGCTGTTCACCATAGCCATATAGTCCCTTTGTGAGACTTGAGACTTTGTGACTCGCCCTGGGGGCAGAAGAGTGGGAGGCCTGGGAAACTGAGACCGGCGAAAAGTGCCATTGGCGCCCTGAGTTGAAACACTGCATAGCTTTACTCCAGGTGTGTCCCTGGGGCTTTACACACACACACACACACACACACACACACACACACACACATCTCTCTCTCTCTCTCTCTCTCTCTCTCTCTCTCTCTCTCTCTCTCTGTGCATACACTTACACACACACCAAACTGTTCAAATACCTGATACACTGTCATTAAGCAAACAGTGATTCTTGTCCTGTCCTCTCCTTATTCCTTCCTTCCCACCTGTCCTTATCCTTCACTATTTATTTTTTTCACTCTCTTCCTGTTGGTGTGTAGATCAGAGCCCCACCCCCACCCCCACGCACACACAAATACACAAAGTCACGTAGAGACGACCAGGTAAGTCTACAAAATGTAAAATACCACTTTTCTTCCGTGAAGTTGAAGTAAAGTATCTCAAGACAGTAAAATAGCTACTCTGAAATCTATACCCCGTCTCGGTTGTGTTACTTTGGTGACACCTAATGGTGATTAGCAGTCATTAAATTGGCAATATAAATGTTTCCATTGTTATTTAGTAAAAACACAGTGGGCCATTTACCATTGAGATACTAAAATAAATACAAATAAATATTGGATCATAGTCCCATTGACATGGTAAGATATACATGGGTTAATTTGTGTATCACTGTATTTTAAAATACAGCCTGTGATGTGGAGTGTTATTTCTTATTTCCTGGCACATGGCATGCCCTGGAAGCTGGCCCAATAGGATATAAACAGGCACTTCTGCTACTTTGAGGGAGTGTGATTGACAGCTCTTCTCTAGGGAGACAAAAGGACAACAAAGACCTGTTCTGAGTTGCTCTTCTGTTTTTTCATGGCTTACTTCCTTACATCCCTCTCTCATGATCCCTTCACCTCATGCTGTATTTAATGCTTAGTCTTGTGCTTTTTTTCTCCCCTGTCTTCTTATCTATGCCTTTTCTCTCCATCTATTGCCTCCTTAAGCACACCCGTTCTCCCTTCCTCACACTTCCATCCAGCCCGTCTGTCTGTCTGAACTGTGGTTCTGTTGAATAAATGCATCAGTCGCCCGGCAGGGCTGATCCACAGGTCATTTTGCTGGGTGCTATATGGTCTAACTGCAACGCTTCACAGTGTTTCCCACAATGCAACGCAAAAAAAGAAACGTCATCTTACCACAGGCTGCTTCCTGAAAGTCAGATGAGGTTCTTAGAGGGTAGACTATGCTGTTCTCTCACAGATGAACAAATTTAATAATAATAGCAGCGCTCATATGAAATAATTCCTCCTTGTATTATTAAAAAAATTCCAGGAACTTGATAGATTCTCTCTCAAGTATTATGGTTTATCATTTCTGTAATGGAAGTATATAAATTATGTAATATAATTTATTTTTATGATATATAAAAAATGTGGTGTTTCCCGAAGTTATGTCTTAGCTCCCGAACTTCTGTGTAAGATGAACTGTGTTCTCTGGCTGTGCAGACCACACACACACACACACACACACACACACACACACACACACATACACATACACTGACACAAGGAGGCTTTCTCAGACCTGCATATATCTCTTTGTTCCTGTTTGAACACACTCCTTAGAACTTCCTTTGTAGCTCCAGGGTGTGGCTTGGCATCTCACCACACACAGACAAACTCACACAGGTGAACACACACACACACACACACACACACACACACACACACACACACACACACTTAAGACCCCTACCCTACATATTTAAGAGGTGGAGATAACAAGGACTGCCGCTGTGACAGATAACCCAGATCAATTTGTCATTTCCTCACACATTGAGGACAGGAAAATAAACATGGATTGTTTGCTTTATGAGCAAAAGGCACAGACAGGGCAAGTTCAAATAGAGTTGAGTTAAGAGGGCATGCAGACACACACACACTAACACACTAACACACTCGTAGACAGACACATAAACACCCACATGGACACGCAGCGTGGAGATAGAATGTTCTTGAACTCTGTAATGATGACAAGCAGAAGGTTAATATGAAGGTAGCAGTGACTCAAGCCCACTAATTAGACAAATTAGTTACAGTTATTAGCCAGCTTGTCATTTACACTACACCAGACTTTCCCAGAGCACTTGTAAGCAGACGTAGTCCTTTGTCATCATACATGGGATTGCATGGCAATATGCTCAAACAGTTTTACTTTTATCAAAGCCTTGAGATTTGTTAGCCTATCGATAAAACACAATATAGCGAAAAACTTGGTGGGGATTGTTTCAAAGCAAATCTTTATTATTATTATATAACCATACCAAAGGGATCTTTTTATTTGTGGTACCAGCACTACGGAACTAAGGAAACGATAGATACAAGTGAAAATCAGTGCAGATAACACAATTGGCAGCCAAACAAGTGTTTATGGAAAAATGCATGTGCTGGCTGGCAGGGAGTGGGAAGGTATCATTTCTAGTGTAACATGTGTTACACTATATGTGATGTATGTGATTTCTCTCACTCAGTCAAGACCAGAGAGTTTTACTCTATAATTCCCAGTAGGACTCCACAGTAGTGTAATGTAGATTTCACAAATGTAGATTTCACTAGTCCATCATTAATCAGGTTTTTGGTAGGGTATGGTAGGGTTTTTGATGCTTAGAAAACCAAAGGCCAGTGGTTGGCTGATGTTAAAGATTCACCAGCCACAGCCAAAATGGACTCTGGCTGTGGCTTGTATTTCCACGTGCTCTGACTTGTTCTGAGCTCCATGCCTTTCAGGGGGATGTTAGTGACAGGAGATGGACAATTTAAAACATTGTAAGGATGCCTTCACACTGTGCAGCTAATGCACATTGCATATGAGTTTTAGAACGATTTCAGAAATCACCCTGGATATTTTGTTACATATGAAAGGGGGCAGGATAGTCTAGTGATCTAGGTTTTGGACTCCCAGACAGAAGGTCATGGGTTCAAGCCCCAGAGTCGGCCCACCTGTAAGCATCCTTGAACAAGATTCCAAATTCTATCTGCTCCATGTAATTGTAAGTCAATTTGGATAAAAGCATCTGCTCAATGACCTAATTGTAATTATGATCCAACACAGTGCATGATTCAATTCTAATGGGGTTTCTAATTATGAACAAATGTATACATTATAACTTAATACAAACTCAATGTACCTATTTAACTAGACCACGTACGCTTCCAATATATTATATCTACTGTATATGTTTAAAAATCTACAATAAACAGTGACTTGATGGCATGCTTTAGTATTCCTTGTGTTGTTTTTACTGGAATTTTAAAATAATATACAATCTGCTCATCTAGTAAGCTAGTAAGCTAGATGTATGATAGAGAGATAGCCTCTTTCTGTCTGTGAACCTCCCTAAAGGAACAAGGAAATGAGATGCACAAGGAGAGGTAGGAGAGATAAGAAGGAACAGCAGACTGGGTAAACAAGGGGGAGAGAATGATAGAGAGAGCATATTAACATTTTTACTAAATTTAAACGAAATGTGTTTTGAATAGGGGCTTCTAAACATCAACTTAAATTCTTGCAAATTACATGACATGTGGTGAGTAGTGACCATACTTCTGTGTGTCATGGTGTGCCTCTCATTTTAAGAATTTCAATCCAGAGGAGATGGCACTGTAGAAAGCATGCCAGCGGGGAGAAACACGTGTTGCAAAATAAGCAACAGCGTAAAAATAATGATATAACAGTGGGTAAATAGGTTGTACTTCACTAAAACCCAGCATTACATTGAAAGCTACTAGTAGTGGAAATTAGCAGCGATGATTTACAAAGACTATCTAGCAAAAGACAGCCAAAAACATCTTCAGAAAATTCCAAAAATGACACATCTGAATCACATACCTGGTTCCGTTCTGAACATAAATCAGTCCAAGGTTCAATATAAATATAAAGAATGGTACAACATTGTCCTCTACTGGTACTTTGAGATAACTACATAGACGTATCCAGTTTGGTTAAGTTCAGTTAAGATACATGTGTGCAAATGTGTTCGGATATGTTACACTA
>JAOEHI010003226.1:0-10935 GCA_025447815.1 Percopsis transmontana
AGAGAGAGAGAGAGAGAAAGAGAGGCAGCAGGCTACATGTGTCTTGCCCCGATGTGCATTCAGTAAACTAGAGGGAGAGAAGGAGAGAATATGTTACTGTAATCCCGCCTGTTTGCGCGCAGCAGATCAAACCCACGTGTGTCATTTCGCACAAGGAGTATGATCGGTTCAACATTCTTTAGGAGCCAATGAGGAGCCAGCGGCTGTTACTGGGCAACTGTGTGTTTATCTTTTTTCTCTCTTCTTTTGTGGTTCTGATGACCATCAGCACTCTTACTGGTTTTTGTATGGGTCAACCAGTATCGAGCTACGGCTGCATCCTTGCTAACAACCCGTGCATGAGTGTGCGGTGGGTTATACAGTGTGTACACAGAGCAAAGGTCATATAGGACATCCCATTCCAATTCCAATTCCAATTAGGTCATTCAGCAGACGCTTGTATCCAAAACGACTAAAAATTACAAGCTGCTATTACGTGGAGCAGGTAGGGGTTAGGCATCTTGCTCAAGGATGCTTACAGGTAGGCCAACTCTGGGGCTCGAAGCCACGACCTTCCGTCTGGAAGTCCAACACCTAGACCACTAGAATATCCTCCCCCCCATTCCCACAGATCCCCTGTATTGGCTGGGAGGTAGGCCTACGTTTTTATTTGTTTCAGCGGTCTGCAAGTCTAATTTCTCAAATGTAATGTTTTCGATCAACAGTCTGATGTAGGCTATCCTTAGTAAAGTAGCATAATAAGTTATGTGTGATTTTCCTATTAGACTAAATGCATAGATCAGCTTCATAAAAGTAAACATGGCATTGATATTTGTTTTAAATTATACATTGACGTAGCAAATTATTGCTCTCAGAACAAACCTATATTGTTCACTGCACCTGATTGGTCTGCACCACGCTCTGATAGGTCTGTTCTGTTGCATCTGAGTATATTGATGTGCTTTGCAAGTGATACACGTTCTGACCACGTGGTGGCACTGGTTTTCATTAGCGCAGGACGGGAGATGTGATCCGGAGAAATCCTCTTTACTGGAAGGGTGAGACTTTAATCTTATGAATCGCTGTTTGTCGATGACGCCACCATCCATGTCAAAACGTACAGTAATAACCATAAGGAAAAACATCTGTTTAAGCCGCGCAAAGCAGTAAACAAGGGGGAAAACAACAGGATTAGAAATAAGATGGCTAGTTATGCCAAACCAGATCTCCATGTTTAACAATACAGTTCTGTTCTTTAGGGATTAATAGATTTTTTTTCAATACACATAATAATTACACAAAGTTAATGTTGTTTAAAATTATTGTTCAGCCCAATTGTTAAGGCATTAAATGCATGGGTACCGTAATTTAGCTAGTTTTAGTTGTTCTTGGTCTATAGATATTGAAGTGATATTGGCCATGAGTTAAATGTTTCTTTCCCCAATGCCCTCCTTCAGTTGGTCAATGCATTGCTGTTGACAATTTTGTATTTAGGTCAGTGTGGCCCCCTCCGGCTCTGACAAACCACTTTCTCCCAGAGTCCCCGTGATTGACACATTCTCTTATTGCGAGTGAAGTCCTGGGTTCCTCAGGTTTTGAATTCTTGATGAGTAACATGTTATAAAATACAGCGCTGACCACTGTTTCTGGTGCATTTTCTTCTAGTTCTATTAGGTAATAATACAAATATATGAACATGAAGAATATTAATAGTTGTGATTACAATGGTGATAGATCATCAGGGACACTATCTAATACTGTATGTAAATATTTCCTTAGAGGTGGGAGTGGATTCTCCATTAATCCCGTCAATTCTTCCGCAAACAGACAGATGTCCTGTGTCGTTTGGTTTTGTTTTGCTTAGACGGCGTGGCCATGTGACTGGGCCGCCATACCTGTTGTCCACCGTAACCAGCCCCTGCCCTCAGACCTGCTGGACAATGTGGCAATAATAACAGCCTGGCAAGAACCAGCATCACCGGGACACAATGAAGAACATAAGAACATAATGCCTGTCTTAGACACTGGGCATCTGGTGGCATTTCTTTTCGATATTAGGTACAAAGTAATTACAGGCTTGGGGTGCGGGGGGTGGGTGCTTCAGGCTATGGGATTGAGAGAAGGGGAGGGGATGGGGGGAGAGCTGACCTAACCACAAGCTCTTTTCCACTGCCCTGTCCCCCTGCCCTGGCCCCTCCGGGCCCCACCATAGTCCCATGCAGGTCTAATACCTCGTGTCAGGGCTAATGCCTCATAATAAACAACGTTTACAAGGCAGAGGCATTTAGAGTCCTGGATTCTAACCTACAGTGTGTTCATGTAGGCCTTCTTTGTTAAGCATGGCTTTGTGAGACTCAAACTACTGGTGATATTTTCTCAGTACTGAGAGAAGAAATGACTCCAGCATGATCACAAGTAAGTTTTGTGCTAACCTGCGGCAACCCTAGACTGGACCCTGTTTAATCCCACTTGGTCTCCGTTCTTTTTCCCTTAGCCGTCGTCTGAAATTAGCCCATGTCACACAGTTTGATCTTCCACCCTCTGCCTCCTCCTCAGTGAAACCGCCCTGAGAGTACACCGTTTGGCGCAAGGTGACTTCCACTCTTGACAGGCTTACTGCAGGGTAAACGCCCCGTAAGACGCCCCAGGGGCAGCATGCCAGCACCGGAGGGCCAGATGGGAGCCCCCCGGTCTCCACCCGCCATCCCCCCCTGCTGCCCCCTGTCCGGCGCCAGTCCCCTGACTCTCCTTGTGCCATCTGCGCCCTCCTGCCCCTGGGCTGTCAGCGTGTTCAAGAAGAGGTGGCGTCTCCCGTCTGTGTGTGGCAGCCGACAACACACAGCCGGGCAGATGTCGTCACAGCGAAGAGGCTGAGGTGGTGGGACAGCCAGGCTAAACATCTGGGCTCCCTGTGGGAGCCGTGCAGCAGCACTTTGCGAGAAAGCGCGTTGCTGCGATACCGTGTCAACAAACTGCCAGACATGCTGGAGGAGCGCTTTACATCCTCTGTGGGGCCCTGTAATCCACCAGCACTCTTCTGGGTGCGTGTGTGTATGTGTGTGTGTGCGGGACGCGGATGGTCAGGATGGAGGCAGAGAGAGCTGTTGATTTATTCAGCGAAACTGTTACTGGCTAATAACGTTTCAGATGGATTGTTACATTAGATTTATGTGAACAGTGTACTTTACTTTACTACGCTTAAATTACCTTGTTGCTTTAATTATGTTATGTTCAGCTGAAATAGATAAATGCAATGTAGAGATGAATGAATATGACATTTTTGTTACTGTACCTTAAAACAACATCTCGTTTTTTATAGTGCATAAACAGTTGCAGTAATTGACATGAAAATGTACAGCACTTACCGATACTTTCCCCTGATGGCCTTCCCACCCTTACCATTCTCCTTTTGCTTGACAGTCTGCGGCTTGCATAAGGTACAGCAGTCCCTCATTATGGCCCCGCTGCATTTGTGTCTGTGTTGAGTGTGTGTGACAGAGACCCGCAGAAAAATGAATAAAAGGACTTCATACATTTTTATGACCATCCCGATAAGGTCAGTCATGTGCCATGGTTCCTAAGCAACGCTGCCAATGCATGTTGGACAGTCACAGACCGGACCCGTCAAAGATGTTTACTACTGCTAGCAGAATGACAGCCAAGTAGTTTGTTCCTGCAGCAATATTACTGTATTGGTTGCCCGGCTACCAGCCTGTTTAGCAACTCGCCACTAGCTGGTAGCTGCGCTGGCTTATGGCTGTCGGCAGATACCGCCTGGCATCATGTACCAATCAAATCAAGTCAGGACCATGAACTAAATCTGTTCATGGTCCTGGCACTGGGCGGCAGTTCTGGACGTGACTTGTGACTTTTGGGCTCACCACTTCTGGTCACTGGATGATGTTTCATAAACAATATTCAAAGGGAATGCGTCTATTATCATGTAACCATTTGTTTTGGTTCGGGGTCACGTTTGAAGAGAAACGTGACATCCTGAAATAAATATTTCACTCTACAGTAGCACAAATGTTGCTTGATCTATGTAATTTTGATGATGTTGCACCATGGAATCATTTTATTTTATAATAAATAAATCCGTAATGCAACAATCATTAACCCATGGCGCAAAGCAACAAAAGACACACAATCCGCCTGCTTAGTCTTGCAACTCATGCGGAAATGTAGCAGTTGAAATTTAAATGTACCTGTACCTCTGAATGACCTCTCATTCATGACTGGACAGAGGTACATTGAGCCGTGTGATGCAAGGTTGTCAATGAGTGGAACCGATGCATAGATCTGGTGGTCTCCACTCAACTGCGGGGTGATTATAGAGAACAACTAATGCGAATGAGTTGTTTTTCAGCCTTGTTAACCAGGGGTCTACCACAGTAATGGTAGAATGAAATGGTTGTTAGCTGGTGAACCCCTGTGGACAGATGTGAACATTGAGCCGGTGGTTCAACTTACCCCATCATGAGGCACTGAAGTTAAGTTAAAGGGGTATTTCAATGTAGTATTACACAACTGATTTGGTTTTTCATATTTTAAACATTGTAGAAAAGCTATCATGCCATGAACCAGTACAAGAGAAAGACTGGCTGGGGCTCAACAGCCCTTGAGGAGATGGAGTGAGCAGCCACTAATGTCAAGGGTGGAAAATTCATTAGAACAGTGGCAAAAGACAGATATATTGACAGGTCAACCCTGCATAGATACATAAAAATGACGGAGGAAAAGTTGGTGAAAACAGTAGGGTACAGTGGAACCGCAGCTACAGTCTTCTGCTGCAGATGATCCACCCATTGTTTCACCCTCCATCACTGCCGAGATGGCTTCACCATGCCCCTTCCCCACACCACACCCAGCCACACTGCACATGTGTCTGCAGGTAAAATTCTACCCTTACCCAAAAGTCCGCAACACAGGGCACAAGCAAAGCGAAAGCATGTGAGGAAAGGAATCCTAACTGATACACCTGAAAGCAGGCATTTGAAAGGGCTCGCGAACAGAGAAAAAATAAACATCAGGGGGAAAAAAGCAAAGCAACGTCAAAGAAAAAGAAAAAGGAAAGCTCAAGAAGAAACAAAGCAAGAAGGAAATCACAGTGAACAGCAGCTCTGAGACTGATGTTCCCATCCCACTTGATGACACTTCTGAGTATGAGAGCTCTGAGAATCAGAGAAGCATTCTAGACATCTCAGATGTGTCAGCTGGTGACTTTGTTATAGTTAACTTTGAAACCAAATGCAGGAGCTACCAAGTGCAAGATTTCTCAGAAGAAACTGGTGGAGCAATGAGAATCCCACTTTTGCATTCAAGGAAAATGATGTGTTCTTTTTCCCATGGGGATGTGCTGAAGAAGCTACCTCAACCTGAAAAGGCTGAGGGAGCTGTAAGGAGGGAGCAACACCTCATATTTGCCTGCAACTCTGATGGGTGGAATGTTGAATAGCACGAAAAATGTTTCACCGCTTGAAAATATTAAAAGATTCTGAATAATAAACTTTATTTGGTTGGTTTTATATTTTTTAAATTTACCTTTAAGAAAATAAATAAGGATATTTGGAAAAAGAAATGCGCAAATATATTTTTGAAATCATGCTCAGGTTTAAACTTGAAACAGTCAGTTGATCAATTTATCCGCAGATGGCTCAATTTACCCATTGACTGAACATTTTACCTAATATAACTATTAGGAAACTCAAAGTAGTGGCAATTCTCAGACAGGCACCTTCGCTGCTGTAACACCGGAGAATTCATGTGAACATGAACGCGGTTTCCCCCTATCTTCATTCTAGAAACATGTAGACTGATTAAAGTTGAGCTGTGGCTGTGTCTCTTGCGCCCTTCAGAATATGTATGAAGGATTTTGAGTGGACCTGATAAATTAGAGTCTGAGGATGTACATTAGGATACTGTTTCCCCATTTTTACCTCATAACGTGGCCTGAATTATTCAGCACTCTGACCCAGACAGCCAAGCTCTCTTTACAAGCTTCACTACCAACCGCAAATTGAGATCATTCAGATTTACCTAAAGATATTGCATTTATTTTTATGGGCCAGTTGAATTATTCAAAATACTGGTGGTTTAGGTTAATAAGAGTCATAAAAGTGTACCCATACAGTCAATCTTTATTCACGTAAGCTTTGTTGTTAAATTAGTTTTTTCCATATAAATGAATGTCCATTTTGCTACTGTTTAGCAATAATTTAAGTAATTCAACCTACTCCCCATTCATGAAAGCTTTTCCATTTGCAGATCTGATTTTATAATCTGGTGTCTATGCGTGACATTTATAGAGAAATGATGTCAATGGCGCACAGTTAGTGATGTCCTATACATCAGACAGCAGGGGTTGGTCCAGGATAAGCATAATTAAATAAAGCACCCACAATGGCCCATGTTATATAACCTGTTTTTCAAAGTGGAGGATATCTGACTAGATGAGTGTAATTGATGTGTTGGCTAATGCCCAAAACATGTTAGGATGGCTTTAGTGCCTATACCAACGATGATAGGAAAGTAAAAATAATACAAATAATACAATTAAACACAAATGTTTATTTATTGGTCGAAATATCTAAACATGCTTGGCATCATCTCATGAGAAGAGCAACTTGCGGTCAAGCTATAGTATGGCATGTGATTGTCACAATAAAGGTCATTTGTATTTTGGAGTTTTATAGCTTTATTGGTTTCCACGTTATTTATAAGCACTGATGTACTGATTTCACTTGCCCTATTGCTCCCAAGTGGAATTGGCCCATAGTCATCTCTCTCTATCTCTCTCTCTTTCCCATATATCTGAGCCATTGTTTTAGGCAACAAGAAGATAAGGTAGTAGATAGAGTTATAAGGTAGTAGATAGAGCTATTTCGTACAGTACAGTACTGTAACGCATAAAGGGAGGCACAGATGTGGGATGTGATTACTTGATGTTAGCAGCATCGGCAGATGTTTGATAATATTTTGAGAGCACAAAGCGACCAATGAATATACATATTTTCTTCTGTTGTCTTAAATCTCTATGTAGGTATGAAATGTAAATATAACATTTGAGCAGGATACTCAATGTGATCAGATCCTCTTCTCACCCAAAACCAGGGATTTAAGAGCAGACCTTCTCATCCAAACAAAAATAAACCCGGAAATAATTGTTTACCTTATGGCAGAATGATTAGTCACGGGAACAAAAGAAACCACACCACATTATGTGTCAGTGAGACTTGTAAGGAAATGGTTTCGCCCAGAATAGTTCATCTAATGAATCCCTAAAAAATTGTAGGGTTTTGTATTAAAAATAATAATAATAATAATAATAATCCATTTGAGAAGGCTATAGTGGGGCGTTACAGACTGACCACACAACAGGTCACAGGTAGACAGGTGGGCAGACAAACAGAATACTTGCAAAGTGGTGCCACGACTAGGCGAACAAAGCAGCCCTCGCTGCAGAGAGGAAGAGTGACGGACAGGGAGAGAGATTGGGAGAACTGGACACATAAAAAGAATGACTTTGTATGCAGTGTGAGGGGGGCAGTGCGTGTTTTGCCCCTGTCGTCGGTTAGGATGGCCCTAGTCAGCGATAATGATCTGTTTTATTTTGGGGGCTGGCTCCTCCTATGGGGGGCAGGGGCCAGGCATGCCTATGACAGGTCCTGCAGCCTATTCCTGGTGCAGTGCATGTGCCTGGGCACATCTGATGTGGAAGCTAAATCTAAGAGACAGAGACTGCATGCAGGGCTAACGCTAGCCCTGAGCTCTTAGAACATTTATGGGCTAGTCAGAATAGTCAGAACAGTGGACAATAAAGCTACCATCATTCCTGCTTACAATTGTATAAATGCCTACAATACAAAATAAAAATGTGTGTACAAAATGAGTTGTAAAATGTGTGATTTTATTATAAAATTATTCCTTATTTTACATTTGACATCCATGAAATGTATAGTCCCCTTTCCTCAAGCACCAGAGTAATCCCTATAGTCTATGTCTTACTAACAGGTGAGAAATATTTGCCCTGACAGATGACATAATATACAAATAGACCTGTCCATAATAGATATAGGCCTACATGTGTGTTCTTTGTTTCGTTTATACCCAGAACTATGTTTATATTTCAAGTCTTAACCTATTCTTGTGCTGCATAGCCCACGGTATATCTTTCATTTTTGTATTGCTTCTGTTTAATTTGTTTGGTTTCCCCATTGGTGAGCTCCTGCGCAGGGGGATTTCTGACATGGCTGCCGTTTGATGCCCCCTGGTGTATCAGGGTGGGGGTTGGGGGGTGGTGTTGGGGGGGGGGGGGGTGGTTGTCGCTGCTTATATTTGTCAAGGTCAATTAATGAATGCAGGGTAAAGCTGGCCGCATCCCAAAACGCCCCTAGGGCTCATAAATTATACAGACAACACATTCAAAAGGAAGGATCGGATTTGATTTTTTCCAATTAAGATAATTTAACAGTTTTCTTGCAAACGCTCAGGCTTTCTAGTCAGGTGTTGTTGCCTACAGCACGCTCTTCCTCCCTTTCATCCCTCCCTCCCTCACTGTCCATCCTATAGCAGCGCCGGCAAGGCTAAGCACATCAGGGGCTACTTATCTTTTGATTATGGTCACGCACGTTTAGCCATTTATATCAAGAAGTGGACACCTCGATCTTTCTTCAGTGTAATAAAGACGGAAATTTGCGGTATTTTTGGAGGACTGCAGCTGCGACGGATGCGCGTGGCGAGCCCCCCAGTGCGCACCCTGCTGCACCTTTAAGGGAGCGAAGAAGAAAATCGGCTGCGGAGAAGGGGGAGCGGGTTATTCCATAATGCTGTGAGGCAGGGAAGGTTACAGCGCATGCAGGGACCAGTGTGATCTGTACGGCTGCGGGAAGATGCGCGTGCTTGTTGCTTGCTGGTTGGAGAGAGGCGGCAAAGAGAGAATGAGTTTCCACTACAGCTAACAATCGCCTCCGCGTCAAGTTCGCGCTTTTCCGCCAAAAAATAAAATACAAAAAAATCCAACTTCATGAACATTTAGCACGGCAAGGTGAACTTTTCCGTCGAATTATTTCAGTGTTTTCGTTCATTTATCATTTCTTCGTACATAGGCTTCCTTTTTTTTGTTGTTTTATTTGTTTTACCGCCACCCGTTTTTCTTTTGGATTTGTGTGCGTGCGTATGCGTCTCCATGCTACCGCGTGCGCTCTGACTCAGCAGCAGCAGCAGCTCTTCTCACCTGGACCGGAGCGCGGGGCGCCAGACTCCTCGTGTCCCCCGCACAGCAGCGCGCCTAGACGCGGGCAAGGCTGCACGGAGACACGGCGTGGTCAGCAGGGACGCGCGCGGCGGTCGCTTTTGGAGCCTATAGCCGCAGCTCGCGCCAGAAGACAGTCGTTAGAAGCAGCCCGCACCTCCTCTACCCAACGTGAAGGATTGAGAGAGAGAGAGAGAGAGAGAGAGAGAGAGGGAGAGAGGGAGAGAGAGAGGAAGAGAGAGAGAGAGAGAGAGAGATTTGTGCAGCCTCTCTCATTTCCTTGCAATTGACTTGTTGAAGAAATAAAGGGGAAATTTTCAGGAAGAAAGAGTGTGGAGGGAGAAGAAGAAACAAGCATAGCGGGGATATTGAACGGAGCGGGGCATGTGGATATTGGCTATTTTCTTTTTCCAGTGCATCTTGAATGGTAGGTTCTGCATTTTCATACATACGAACTTTAAGTTGATGGGAATTATCCCACATGGGTGGTCTCGTGCAAGTGTGATCGATGGATTCTGTGTGTTAGATGCTGATGTCGTTTTCTTTACAATCATGTTTTGGAGAATAAAATAGTGGAACAGGCTGTTGCTATGTCCCATAGGCTACAGGCAAAACGCAGGGAAAATGTTATAACCCATTCCGGCTTAGCTAATATGGTTTGACTGCTTATACATTCTTTCTGTGAAAATGTTTATCAACGAATTTTGATTTTTGGCCTTTTTTTATACGAAGAGAGAGAGAAATGGAAGGAGAGAGAGAGGTAGAGAGAGAGAGAGAGAGGTTGTGGCATTTTTGAATGTGCCTCTACTGTAGACTAGGCCTATATGTCGAATTAATAATTTTATTATTAATGTCTGTTAAGGAAATGTGGGCCTCAGTTAAATGCCACATTTTTTATGGTGCACTTACATGAAGAATAATTTTATTCCCTTCCAATCAAATTGGGTTGGGCCTAAGCCTGGTTTAATTTCTGTTAGATCATTTGCTAATAGAATGAATGGAAATTGTTTTCAAAATACATATAAAAGTCTATCATTTCAAAACAATATGATTTCTGAAAAATACATGTTTTGGTTGCATTTCATTAGTTTGAATTAAAATACATTTGCATGATAATCTGCAACAAGCAACATAATTGTGTTCAAAATAACATTAAAACTGCAAATGAATTATATTGATGAAAATCCTACAATTATTTACTTGATAAATTCAGACACATTTCTAATCCAGATATTTGTATTGATTCTAGAATTATACATTTAGATTTTTCCTAAATTAAAAAATAAATGTTTCTGGAAAATATTATGTTCAACTCTATAACTTAAAAAAGGACAATTGTGTAAAATGAATACGTGACTAGATATAGGATTCTTTGCTCTCTGTCAAGAAAAAAGGATTAAATAGGTTGCCTTTGCTGTTTTATGCCATTGCAACCGCCATATTAGAAACAGTCATGGAGTCATTTTGGATTGGAAAAACACAGCAGACAAGCCCTTATCACCCCTTACCAAGTCCACCTCTCATAAAACACACCTACTGCCCCTTTTCTTCACAGAAAAAAAACAGAAAAACATACCTTTGATAATAAGCAGTTGTGAGTGTGTGAGTCTGTGTATGTGAGTGTGTGTGGGGAAGGGGGGGGGGGCGAATATTTTTAACGGTAATACCAGAAGGGTTGGTGGGGTGGGGGGGGGGGGGGGGGGGGG
>JAOEHI010003227.1:0-2500 GCA_025447815.1 Percopsis transmontana
GTGTGTGTTTGTGTGTGTGTGTGTGTGTGTGTGTGTGTGTGTGTGTGTGTGTGTGTGTGTGTGTGTGTGTGTGAGTGCGCATGCATGGACATGCCCGCACCTACATACACTCAAACCTCAAACTCATCTTATATCCAACCCTCCCCCTAGAGGCAGTTGAGTGTCACTGTTTTACTGTTTAAGCTATTTAACTGTTTTAACTATTTGGACCTCATGCTCCGGCAAGAATAAAGCAGGCTGCCACTGCTGAACTTTAAGACATTCCACCTCCTGAATAGCATTCCTCTCTCTCTCTCTCTCTCTCTCTCTCTCTGTCTCTCTCTCTCTCTCTTTGTCAGTCAAGTTAAACCTATTCACTCTTTATTGCTCACTGTAGCTCGTTGACTGGATTATTAAAGCCCCTGTTCGCCCACACAGGTGTTTAAGATGTCAGTGGTTGTTATGTATATGGAGGATAATGCAGTTGGCTGACCTCTGCAAAATCTGCAGCCTAGCTTCGCCCAACGAAGTGGTCTCATCAGCCGAAATGACTAAAACACCCGTGTGGGATTCCATCGGCTTTTACAATATGGGATCATGATATTAACACTCCAATACTGCGAAAGTGTGACACAAATTATATTTCCAACCCATAGAGGGCAGCGTGACAATGATTATTTATATATGTAGTTATACTACATCGTTATTCACCATAGTTATTTACGTAATTACGTAGTAATTTAGCTGTGTTTATAGCTCAAAAAATAGATCAAGTGTGAGTTAACATTCAAGTAATGCCAGTAGGTTTATTGGCTTTAATCCCTAAGAATACAAGACGCGGAGTTAGTTGGATGCATCTTAATATCTGGTGAAAGTGGAAAGCCAGGCCTTTTAGCCCCCAAACTTTGGCAACACGAGCATCCTGGTACATTTTACCAAACAAACCTGTCCACGCGCACAGTACATTAGCACCTAGCCATTACCTACTCTGTTTTCCTTTTTAGGGGCGGGGGAGAGAAAGTGGAGGGAAAGCAAAGCAAATATGAAGACGTTAGCTGTAATGAATAAAGGCGGTATTGTTGGCCGAGGAAGTCCCTCTCCCGATAATTAATCATCCCGTCTGTTGGTCTTTCCTGACGCCGCATCCTCTCCAAAAGCTGCCGTAAGAGAGAAAACAAAAACACGCAGGCCGCTGAAAGACGAAAATAAAGAGCCCTATTAGAATCATTTCCTCGATGCCACCATTTCCACAAGTCGTATGATATTTTGGTGATTGAGGAGAATGGTTGTGGGTGCGTGTGTGTGTGTGTGTGTGTGTGTGTGTGTGTGTGTGTGTTTGATGTGCCTTTTCGACTACTTCGAGCGCGGGCGCTATTACAGCCACGTATGAGTTCATCAAGTCGTGTCTCAAATCACTCGTCGACATTTCAGGCCATTTTTCACCAACTGACACTTTTGGGCTGTTATTCCACCTGGGTTTCAATAGACTGCAGTCGCGGCTGAGGTATATACGCTCATAAAGAGAGAGCGATTAATCCAAATACAAACGCTCGGATAAATAAAATAAACAGACAGATGGCATCAAGTCTTGCATGTCTAATGTTGGAATTAATTTAAGGGAGCCTGTCCCGCATTAATGGGTGGGGGGATTGGTGGAGGAAAAGAGTTGGATGGAAGGAAGGGGGCTGTTTAGTTGGGGGGGAGGAGACAGCTTGCTAGCTAGATACTGTAGCTAGATAGTGTGTGTCTGCGTGACTGAACTAATTATTCTGCCTGCTACAGTGACTGACAGGCCAAAGGGCCCTTCTCCCCCCGACTGCAAGCCCGCGATGAGAACATGCAAACATGCAAACATGCCTCCCACACGTAACACACACCTCACACACAGCCACGAGGTGGCATGTGAGCGTGCACGCCACAGTTGGTTCTCCTTATAGGCCTACTCTAGCAAGTGAATTTAAAATGATTAGAAATAACGTTTTTTTTTTGTCAGGCAGTTCAGGGCAGCCTTCACTACAGACAAAGGAGATTAAAAGAGAGTTATATGAGTTAAAGTGACTATCCTAAACACTCTATGTCCACTATCTGTCAGTTAACATACACCTTAACACGCATGTCAAAGCCACCCCAGTGCCTGTCTTAATGCTCTCCCTTCGCTGCTAACAGAATCACACGTTCCGACTAGCGTGCGACGCTATCGTGTGAGAGGCAAAGTCGCGAAATCCTCCACTGTTTTCTCTTCTTAGCCTGGCCCTCCGCGTAGGCTAATACCTGGCATTAGCTCACAGGAGGCACGCTTGACATCGCCAATGTGGACACCACATGCTCGAAACGTGGTCCCCGCTGTTCGCCGATGACGAGGCATCTCAACTAACTTTGTTTGTGTTTATGCCCCATTATACTGTTGCTGTTGACAAGGAAACAAGACCTTAAAGTGTTTTCGCCTATTTGAAGTACTGTTTTATTTTTTCTACTGTCCAATCCTCACATATTCCTTAGTATAGTAGTATATACAACATAT
>JAOEHI010003227.1:7500-10935 GCA_025447815.1 Percopsis transmontana
AGAGTGTGTGAGAGAAATAAAAAGAGCAACAACAAGAAAAGAAATCACTAGGATAGAAAAACTACTGCCTTAAAAAAAGAATTATGAAATGAAAACTTCATAGCGGCACCAAATATGACATCATTAAATCGTGATTTATTGAAGTTGACTGGACATATGCATGTTTTATTCTGAGAATAAGATTAGTCTTTATATAGGGACCTAACAGCTTCAGTAAAGTACAAACTTAATTTGTGACAGACCATCAGTCTTTTTAAGAGGCTGGTATGAAATGCATTATCTAGCTTTTTCTCTGTTTTTAAAGGGTATAATGTTTGTTTTTAATTCATATCCTTGCCACATAACATTGACACATTAGTGGGAGAGATCCTATCTAAGCAAAAATAAGCTAGCTCTGCTAACTAATACCACAAGAAAGCCTCCGAGTAGAGCTGAAAACTCCCAAAATCCTTTTATCCTATTTTGCTACCCTTTGAAGGTCAGTGAAAATATCACTTATTTTCCTTTTCCCCTTCTGTGTACTTTTTTTTTTTTAACGAGAAACATTAACAATAGTCACTCGATCCGTCTGTCTTTCTAACTGCCGGTAGGGAACCAAACCGCAAGGCCGGAGCGTGCTTGCCGGGAGACAGTGGGAATGTCGTGTTTTCAGAGGCAGCCCATCAAAAACCCTCGCGTGCCTTCGCTGTGGAAATTACGGAGTGAATGTAGGAAGGAGGGAGAGGGGAGAGGAAAGAGGAGAAGGTTGAACGTTTTAAGTATGGAATCTGTCACGGAATGACAGAGAGAAAAAAACTGGATGCAAGAGAAAGGCGTTGGCGAGAGTGGGCTGCAACCCAACTCACCCAATATGTGTGTGTGTGTGTGTGTGTGTGTGTGTGTGTGTGTGTGTGTGTGCGTGGGGCATCAGCTGTGCTGGACTAGAACTGCTCTTCGGTAGCTGGTGTCACGCGATGTTTTGACAAACACAGCTGCCCTCATTGCCCTCCTACTCTGTACTACAGTAGCAACGGCTCCTGGTGTGTGTGTGTGTGTTTTTGAAAGCACGTATCAGCAGCCAAGTATGTACTCGCCTGCATTTATGTTTTGATCAAAGCATGAACAGTAATGAAGGTTAGCCTTGGTTGGTAATGAAGGTTAGCCTTGTACCATGTACTGTATGTATGCGTCTAACTGGGAAATCCCTCCGCGCTCCTCTGTTCAGACGGACGTCATGCACCAGAATGTGTTTGACTACATCCACATAGACGACCGCCAGGAGTTCAAACACCAGCTACACTGGGCCATGTGCCCTCCGCACCACCAGGGGGCCTCAGCGCATCAGGACCAGCTAACACCAGGGACTAGTGAGTGGATGGATTAATATCTTAATATATCTTAAACTTGGCTGTGGGTTCAATAGCTTCTTGCCTTCATCATATAGAGTATATTTAAAATCTTTCTAAAGGTGGATGTTAGATATGTACATCATTATTATGATCATTATACATCAACCATTTATGTAATTTTATGTATTTTGTGATTTAATTCACTGTTGTTAACATATTTTTCTGCTGTTTCATGTGTCTATGCCGTCCTTCCAGGCGAGGACTTCATGGTGTGCAGCCTGTTCCATTCTTCAGAAGCGGGGGGTGTTCCTCCGGAACTCTCCTCCTTCCTCAACAGGTGTTTTATAGCCAGGGTCCGCTGCCTGTTGGACAGCACCTCCGGATTCCTGGTGAGAAGAATTCTGGCTTAGAGAAGCAGCAAACTCTAAACTTGTAATCCTGAGTGCTAACATACAGTAACTGAAGAACGTATACCACATATATTGGCAAATAGAGAAATGGCGGACTCCCTGGGCACTCTAAAAGGGTGATGGATCCAATTTGGAAATTTTTAAATGCAGTGTGTGTAGTTATTTAAAGCTATATTGCCTAACATGGGGTGATTGGGTACTTGGACAGAGGGACAGTTTAGTAGCCTTGTGCAGCGTCCGTGGTTGGGGACCGGATCGGTTTGGAGGGCACCAAAGAAAGAGTCTGATGATAGGGCACCAAGAGGGTCACATGGATGTTATTTAGACAAAAGAATGTCTACCAATTTCGCCTTTTTATGACATTGTTTACAAGGAATATTTGAAGCACTTTCAGCCACATAGTGAGTAATTATTTCTGACCCACGAGCTGCTTTTGCTAGTTTTTGCTCCGGTTAAATACAGCACAGAACACAGAAACTACTTGAAACCATTATGCTCATTCCTCTGCCATTCAAATGACCACATTTTATTCTCTGTCTACAGTGTGACGGTCATAAAGAAACAATAATTCTGAGGTCTAACTTCTTTGATGTGTTCTCTTGGCTGTACTGTAGCCCGTACAATTCGGTCATTTAGAGCAGCATTTCCCAATCCTCTCCTGGAGTAGCCCTTGATAGACCTTTAATGAACTCCTGCAGCTGCTCAATAACAAACTGATCATTTGAATCAGCTGTGTTGGAGCAGGGACAGATCTAAAACATGCAGGACAAGGGCTGCTCCAGGTGGGGGTTGGGAAATGCTGATTTGGGGGACGCTTAGAGTGAGTACAGTTTTACAAGTATTGCAAGAAGCAGGTAGAGGTTGGACAAGGATGCTTACAGGTAGGCAACCTCCAGGGCTCCAACACCCAGACCACTAGACTATCCTGCCCCCCAGCTTTGAAACATAAAGGTAGTCAGCATTGGTGCATTGGTTAACACTGTCAACTCACAAGAAAGTCCCACTCCAACTTCTTTGTGGATTTAGCATGTTTTCCCCCATGGGCTTCCGTGGTTTTCTCCAAAGGTCCAAAGACTTGTTGGTTAGGTGAAGATGCTAAATTATGGCCAGGTGATGGGTGGACCAAGGTGGTCAAATGAGTCAATCTGTGTTTCTCTTGGCATCGCAGACCATGCAGTTCCAGGGCAGGTTAAAGTTCCTCCACGGGCAGAAGAAGAAGTCAGCCACCGGGGCTCCCCTGCCCCCACAGTTGGCCCTGTTCTGCGTGGCCGTCCCCCTCCTGTTGCCCTCCATCACAGAGATGAAAATGAAGACCTTGTTGATGAGGGGCAAGAGCAAGGGGGGAGAAAGAGGAGGGAACCTCATCGCTACAATGGAGCATGGGTGAGAACACCAATATCAGCCCTCTCTTGAAAATTAAGTTTAAAAAGGGCATGAGACTGTTTACCCACTAGTTGTAAATTCAAGAGTCACACCTGTAAGTCTATTTTTTTTATCAGACATTTAATTTCTACATAGCATATCTTCACTTGTGCAGCATATGAATTTCAGATTGTGAAACCTATGACTTGAACATTCTGTAACAGGGAAAGATTGTTGGGAGATATCTCTGAGCATAAATATACACTTTCGAGTAATGTTGTGCAAATTCATAGGTGAAGTAACCTTGTTACATAATGCTGTTAACAAATGTAGGC
>JAOEHI010003228.1:0-10934 GCA_025447815.1 Percopsis transmontana
CTGTGTGCGCAAACCCAGCACAGGTGCGCCGCGGGGAAGGGAGACACTGTGCGCGCATGGGCCTGTGCGCGCCGATCATTACACATAGGCTATATTTTGTTTTGTAATTAATAAAGTTAAGGGCAGTAGTCATTCGTTAAATTATTCACGATAGGCCAACATAATTTTGGAAAAGTCTGTGGCTGTGCTTAGTGCACCTTCGCCTAAAACCTGGAAACTACCACACACCGGCATCTGTGCTAAGACATGGTCTGACCACGCAGAGATACTAGCACAATATTTGGTTTTATTTGACACCAAGCTAGCACTGCGCCAACTGATTTTGACTGACACACCCTCTACTGAGCCCCCACGCCCATTTTGGCGCAAGTGATGTCATGGCGTGTCAGGAAGTTAGGAAAAACCACCTTGCAGCCAGCGAAATTGTCACTACGTCTGCGTTAGCGCTACCACCAGGCTTGCGCTGTCCGGAAACTAGAGCCCTTAGAGGTGAAATTTCAATCAACTGGACATGAAAATCTGACGTTACCACTTTTGATGAATATTTTTCCTCGGCTTTTCCTTCACTTGCCAAGTAAAAAAAAATCATTATTTTCCTGATTAATGAGTTGCCCCCGGCGCTGGTTCATGCCGACTATAAAGAATGAAACGGAGAAACTCCAAGGGAAATGCAGTTAGTAACAAAAGGTTTTATGTTAGTCACAGTCTATTCTGATGCATTTACAACACTAGGGATACCCCTCCAGGGTCTGTCTGGGATGAGGGAAGGGTGTGTGTGTGTGTGTGCGCGTGCGCGTGCGCGTGCTAAGTGCCACGATTGAAGGTTGTAAGGTAAAGGGTCATCTTCAGGTAATAACAGCTTTGTAGGCTGTTCTCTATTTTCTTCCTCTTTGCATAACAGGATACCTCCCTCGTCTCCTCTCGTATTCTCTCTCTCTTCTGCCTCTACTAACAAAACATGGGCCATTTCACTACGCTGTCCAGTCCAACAAACCAACAGCAGCACAGAAGGGAGACCGTGAGCTGCAGTAATGAATGGCTCCGTGTCTTCTCTGGATTTAGACGGGGCCATCATGGTGGTCTGCAGGGACCATGGGATAGCAGCTAAGCTAGCTGCTCAGTTTAAAGGCACAATTAATGAAAAGAGACAGTTTATCACCCTCATCATTTCTCTTTTGTTAACGCTTCAACTGTAAAGGAAATTTCATAAACAAGCTTCAAACACTTTGCACCTGTCTTTGGAATCACAGTAATTACCATGACCCCTCGCGGCTGCTGTCAACACTGATTTATGAAGGATTAATGAAGATTTACCTGCTGATTGGTAAGAGACATATGCATGCACACCTAGGGACAATTAATTCACGTTTGAGAAAATGAGGCGGTAATGAATACATATTGGTCATATCCCATTGTTATCTAACAAGGAAGATCACAGCAATTCATTAGCTCATTAACGTCCGTGTTCATTACACACTGCACATGGCACCTGGGTGGCTGCTAATTGTTTGGTCAATGACAGAAGGAGATGATGTTTGTGGCGACACAGATGGGAGGAAGAATGCGGCAGCAGGGCTTTATGTGTTTACATGCGCTCCTGTTTGTTGCACCGTGTGTGGAAAGCACTTCTGTGTTTTACGTGATTACCTGGGGATAAACGTGTTATGAAAGACCTCATGAGAAATAAACCTGATCTGAGACTGGAGAAAGGGAACACTTTACGGGCTATGCACAGTTGACCGGACTTACAGTAGGGTAGCATGTTAAATTCATACGCAGTCTTACTTTTATGTTTTCTATTTTGTGTTCTTTATTTTACATCCTGTTTTGACCATAGACCTATTGTAACCAAAAGTCACACTCCAGTCTAAACCCTATTGCCATCTGATACCCTATTGAACACACACACACACACACACACACACATTGTAATCACTTCAGACATTTATTGTATATAAAACAGCAATAAATTAATGCATCTCTTTGACTAAAAGCGTCTGCTAAAAGACTACAATGTAAATATGTGAAATATACATACACAACGCTGTCTTCACACTGGACAAACTGTAAAAAGAAATCCAACTTTACTGTATATTCACATGCTGTGCTATGCGTCTCTGTGATTTCTCTCTCTGTGAATCTCATGACTACTCTAACATCCCTGCGGCGGGGTTTCTTTGAAAGACGCATTTCAAACGGTTCCGACCAGTACCTCTCCATATCCAAGCTTTTCCCACTAACCACTCCACAGATAGCCTTCAGTTCATCAACACTCAAGTCCCATGTGGCGTGTCCAGCCCTTCAGGCTTCACTCTCTGATGTGTGTCAACGTGTCCACGTCCGCCAAGCAAAGACAGCTGTCAAGACCACTGGCTATCTGTAACTGACTATCCTATTGCATTCGGTGTCGGGCCTGCTGTCTTTGAGCACTCCATCGCTGGGTTGTTTGGGGTTCACACGACGGGGTTCACATCTCACGCCCTCTCTTTTTTCTTTTGTGAAATGCCACTGTGTCTGGGTCTGTGGGAACCTTTTTTTGGTGTGGCTCGGTAGTGGGCTCCAGTTCTGGAAGACACTGCATAATCCTCTTTACTTTCAACTTTAACATCTAACCCTCTATCAGACTCCAGTCCAGGTTCCACAACACTGCCAGTTCTTTCTGGCCGTTCACCCTGCTTCGTCGGCTTGCCATCGTACAGTTTGCTCAGCGCTGTACCACTTGCAACAGATTATACCTGTGGCCAGGTGTGTTGCTTATGAAGCACGTGCATTTAAATAGTAGGATAATTTGTTGAAAACCAGTGTGGGATTATTAATGTAAAATGAGTTCTGATAGCCTGCGTATCACATTCATTGTCTCCATTCTCTCATGTGCTCATTATGGATGTGCATTATGGATTATGGGTTATAGGAATGTGCTCAATGCAGCTCTGGGAGGAGAGAGAGACAGAGAGAGAGAAAGAAAGACAGAGAGAGAGCACTTTGCAACTGGCGGCACATACAACGGTTATAGTCAAGTAGGCCATAAGAGTTTTTGGAAGTGCAAACCACCAGAATAAACTCATCTAGATATGTTTACTACTTACTGCACCATTCAAATTATGACTATGCAAGCATGTGCTCTCTTCATGCACCTGGTGGCCATTAACAGCACTGCATCTTCAGCGCTTCAACACTCTTTTCCTCACTCTTTGTCTTCTCTGTACCCTTTTGTTGCTGCCACACGTACAGAGGCTAAAGCACAAAGGTTTTTAGCTGGCACCAGTTGCCCTCGTCCTCCCAGCCAAACTGTGGTAGGTCTTCAATCAAATTGGCCCCTCTTGACTTAATCTTTATTTATTTATAGAAGCAAGTTGTTTGATTGTCTTGGAGAGAAAGACATTCAGTATTCTGGATGGCAGGTGGGGTGTGTGTTGTTAATCAGGCACACAGTCACACATACCTGAACACACACGTATGCCACTCAGATAAACAACAAGGTTTGCCTAGTCGGTGGACTGAATAGGAGGTCAGAAAAGGGGAGGAGAGGGATGGAGAGGGCTGTGAGAAGTGGAGGGGAGAACAGAAGGGCGGACACAATGTAGGGGGCGACGGAGAGGAGGAGAAACATGCTTTTGTTGTCAGGGGAGAGGTGACAGACAGGAAGAAAGGGAAGGGAGAGGAGGGGTGGGTGACGGCGGGGGGTTACGAGGGTGGTAGCGTGGCTGTTCTGCCAGTCTTGGCACATCTTTCCTCTCATTATAGTTTCTGTCCCTGACTCCAGTCTGGTTTCTGGTCCTCCCCTACGGCTAGCCCCGGAGCAGGGATCCATCCAGTCCAGCCCTCCTGTCAAGCCAACCCTAGCTCAGCAGCTCTGGCCAGGCATCTGTCAGCCCACACAGACCCCTGTCAGCTGTAGTCTATTGGCAAGTCCACACTGGCACAGCACAGCGGTGCAGGCAAGGGTGTAGTTTAGCACAGCAGAGCATCCATCAACAAAGCTCTGGGTAAAATAGCAGAGGACAGCAGCCTAGGCATTTATCACAACCGCACCCAGCAGCAACCATCCTCGGACCCTGGAGGGATTGATAAATAACAGGGCCCCTGTTCAAAAACCAAGTAAAAATATACATTGACAAGACTGCATGCTGTTTTCTTTATGGGTGTTTGTTTATTAGTTGAGAATCCCAGGTAGGTAGTGGTTGGCAGATATGACGATAATGCTTTCTTTATTAAAGGGCTAGGATTTCTGCTAAGCCATTTAATAATGTCCCACTAAATACAGGGTTAAACTACAGTTTAATTTTGAAAGCTGTAGCTGCTAGTGGCATGACATATTCATTAGAAATCGCTCAACCGCGGCTGGCTGTTACAATCAAACTGCAAACAACATGTTGAGCATACCTTAAATTAGCCCTGCCTGAGAAATCCTTCCTCATTCTGGACCAGCGTGGCCCCAAAACAGTCTGGGATCAGTTTTGCCTGGACACACCTTGACAGATAGGGGCTACAGGTAGACAGCTGCTCTGACAGGTGACAGGAAGTTCTGTGTATCCAGGTCAGCAGCTCATTAACAAGAACAGGAAATAGATATACTACCCAGCATGCTTTGCACTCTGCCCTGGGGGGTTTCGGAACTTCGGAACGGGAGACATGAGCAGCTTGAGGAAAGACAGAAAAGCGGGGGAGTGTGTGTGGGGGGTTGGGGGTTGGATAGAGAGGTATAGCCAATCATTTTGATCTTCACTAAAGATGAAAAAATACTTATTTGACATCTGATCCATGCTGTCTGCTTATAGAGAGAACAGGTGAAGGAGCATGTGGTATGGTGTGGGCTGGGTGGGGGTTTGTATCTGAAGGAGGCCAGCTGGCTGATGGTGATGGATTGGAGAGGAGGCAGAAACATGTCAACCTGCTGAATAAGGCATGGCTTGACATCTCAATTTGGTGACATGTACCATGTGTTGTTAATTTATGTTTTTTTGTTTTTTTGTTGTTGTTTTTTCGAGTAGCATATGGTGAATATCTGGAGAGAGGTAATTTGGATCATTAATATTTCCACTCACCTGTATCTATTCTAATAGATCATGTTTGGACCCTAAGAAGTTTCATAGGCATTAATTTAGTTCAATTAGTTAGTCAGTGCAGTTTATTGCCTAGGTTTAAGTACCTTAAAGATGTGCAGTTTGGATGGATGTTCACTTTGTGCTGTTTAAAAGCTACATTTACTTGATGTTGGAGGTTTGGCGGTGGTTGGGCCGATGAGTTTATTGCCCTCCCATTGTATACTCTCTACTGCTACAAACCACTATTTAGGAATTTAATAAATATGTGATGCCATTTCTTCCTAAAATCAAAAGACACATTGCAATCAGTTCAAACACTTTATTGTATAAAAGTGATTTTATGAAACAGATGCATAAACAGTGTATATACACTGTATATACAAGGAGTGTTCTTGGAGGACAAACAACACTGTGAAATATATCAAAACTTCCTTACAAACAACAAATGTGTAAGTGTCATTTTGCTAAGAAAGTGCTGCAGCTATTGTTCCATCCCAGCGCTGCATGCCAGCGCTTTTAGTCAGTAACACACATCTTCGGATGTTTTCATGAACATGGCCTGCACACAAAACGACTGCATGCCATGTTCCCCTTTGTCTTGTTGCGGGTGAACTTGTCTACCTGGCAATGCGTGGTCTTACTAGGACACGCTTTGCTGTCTCAGTGGATGCTGCAGTTGCCTTGTTTTCGTGTGGTTCGCACCTACAGTATAGTTTCTGATGTGTGTCAACCTCTCTATGTCCACCAAGGAATGAAAGCTGTCCACACGGCTGACTATCCTTGCTTTTGCATGCTGTGTCCGGCCTGCTGTCTCTGTAAGAACATGCGGTGCTCTCCACCTGTTGGTTGTTCGGTCACCGTCAACTTAGACTTCTGAGTCCACATCAGAGTTCAAGTCCAAGTTCGGTAGCATTTACAAAGCTTCCTGGGTGTATCTTGCTTCGGCTTTACATTGTGTAGTTTGCCCAACGCTGTATATACTCGCAAGTAATTATCTGCAGTCAGGTGAGCTGCTTATAAAACCCTTTTATCCCATTGAAGTACTAGGACTGCTAATAATTATTCTTCATATTTATCGCACTATGGTATTAAAAACTGGAGGAGAGCTAGAGCATATACTGTATGGCACTTGTGGGTACCAACGTTCAATGCTGTCAACTGACGCTGTGGAAAGGGGTCTTAGGATGCAAAAACACTGAAGTATTCTTTGTGTCTGTGTGTGGGAGGGCGGGTAAATTACAGAAATTCTCACTCAAATGAAGAAGTAAACAAGTACACACATGGAGAAGAATATTATCGGGTAATAGAATGTTCCTTGATTGTGTTATAGAGCCCCCTAAACCCCTTGTGACTGTTGGTGTAGAAGCAGATGGTGGGAGTTTAGGAGAGCTGTGGGTAGAGAAGAGGTAATAGAACACCCGTATCAGAGGGGCACGCTCTCTCGGAATTTAAAAATGTTTGTGTAATGCCGGTTTCAACCACAAAGGTAATTACAGACATTCAGTAAATTGAGTGTTTCTTTAATAGGAACATAAAAACCACTTCATTCGGCTTTCACACAGGAGGAACCACAGTACAGTGTGATGTCAAGCTGTGAGCAGAAGCCCTCAACAATACTGACACCAAGCTCCTACTGTGCCACAGGCCAGATTGCCTGTACCTCTGCATTTATGGATAACCAGGGATCCACCACCGCATAACTAATCTACTCCCTTGTATACCAAAGCCACTCCATGGTGGCACACAGAGCCAGGGCCCGGGGAGTCTGTGTAATTTGCATGTGAGGCGCATCCACTGTCGCGTTGCATAACCCCCGACATCCATTCTCATTGATCCCGACGTCTTCTTACATTTACATATCATTATTAAGATGCTCGCCTTCTCTGCCGTCCCGTGCGAGGTGTCTGAGCTTCAGTTTACTTGGCATAAATGCTCTGACGTGGAGCAACAAGACATACCCAAGAGGATACCACTGTCCTTTCTCGTTTGTGAGATAAATCTACTGTAAAAGGAGATGTGTTGATAATACAATGGAGGGGATGCAGATAAGCCTCCATATAGAACAACAAATAGAGAGAGAACAAGTGGTGGGAAGCCAGGCGAGGGAAATGGGAATGTATTGTAGGGCTACTGAGCTTGGTGCCTCACCAGAGGGGAGTGTTGCCTTGTTTGATTAGAATATCTGATCCCTGGATTATCTTCAGTCTAGTGTTATCGTGCAGTACTTAGCCTCACTAAATTGTTTGGAATAGTAATTACCCATTGTTTTGGGTATATGTGTGTGCATGTATACCTTTTGACTTCAATGCCTCTGGGTTTCTTGCAGCCCTCCCACTCTTCCTGATTGCGTAACCACTGTTATTTGCGTGTTTGCATATATCAAGGTTCATGCCCTGAAGAAGGCCTCTGACCAAAACCTTGCATGGAATGCCTTTTGCATTATATTGCGCGGACACTCTTAAAGCTTACAGTATATGTTTAAGGATTTACAAATCCTTGTTTGTTTACGTCTAACTTCTGTTCGCTCCTGGTTCCTCCTCCTTCTACAGCAGAAACACAACTTTTCCTGCTCCTCTCACCTCATTTGCTCTTACTGTGTCCCCCAGGTGTTATGTGGATGACAAAGTGTCCAAGGTAGCCTGGCTCAATCGATCCAATATCATCTTTGCTAACCAGGACAAGTGGTCCCTGGACCCCAGAGTGGACCTGGTCACTAAAGGACAGCTGGAGTACAGCCTGCGTATACAGAAGGTACCCCTGACCAACGCTACTGGCACTGTGCTATACCTTTTGATATTGGCCTCATTACTGCAACCACAGTTGCTCTTTCACCACTAAAGTGAGACAGTAGTTTTGTTTGTCAGTTGTGCCTGATACGAAGAAAACATCGAAGATGATGGAGAAAGAATTTCGTACGGCACGTTTCCCATTTCAAATTGTACAGTAATGGGATTAAACATACGGCCATTAGCAATAATGAAGGGAAGTCCTGCACAGCTACATTAAGGCAGGTTTAACAGAGCAGAAATAGCACCAGATTACTCTATATTAGAATAATATTATCCTAACAGTACAAATGTAATGGCCACTGGTAGTTTCAAAAAATGCTAAGAGTGCATACTGTATAATTTGGAGAACAAAAACATATTTTGTTTGTATTCTAGGTGGATGTGTATGATGAGGGACCCTACACTTGCTCCATACAGAATAAGCAGCAGCCTAAGACCTCGCAAGCCTACCTCATTGTACAAGGTGAGTTCTACCTTGCTTCATGTAGACTGTGAGACACAACATGCTACTATACTTGCTGACTGGGGTAGCCTATAAGAATTAACTTCTGAAAGCTTTTATGTGTAGTTAAAAGTCAAAACTAACCTGCACTACCTGAAAATATGTCAAATAGATGTGTTTATTGTAATATGCAAAATTAAATGTAGATATAAAAGATACACACTGAAATACACAAAAGAGCAAAGAATAAGGACATTTTCGGACATTTTCTCTCTACTTGTGACTTTATTTTGTTTGAATATGTGTTGATGTGTCTTATTAAAGCTGCTATAGTGCTTTGACCATTATAGTGAGACAACACTTGTGTAGTGTGTAGAGTGACAGTAATCTGTACAATGCACGTCACTACAGGTGTTTAAGGTTATTCAGTCAGAATCAGTCAGTAACACAACAACACATAAGTTTCCAATCATACCTTAAAGACTGTCCCATTTGAAAAGAAGAATACTGCGGCTGCTAGTGAGGAAAATATCATCCGTTATAAATTGCCCTCACATTACCCTGCAAAAAAAACCTTTTATATAGCTATGGGGTAAAGATATTATCCATTAATAGCCTTTTAAAAGGTCAAAATGTGAATTGATGCTGCCGTTCTGGGATCTGTGGTGGCAAATTGCCTCTGCTTCCCAGAATCCATTGTGTTGGATTATAGAGCGCTTGATCATTGGAATGCCCTGCTAGATTTTCGGAGTTTCTGGCCCTGGCCTCATTTGTCATGGATAAAGTGACAGTTATAGCCAAACATTGATTCTGTTGCTTTCTTCCCCGGTATTTTGTCCCCTGAATTGCCTCTCAAAATACCATTTAATTTTGCCGCTATTGTTATGCTCATCTGTTGTACCTCCCTATTATGTGGGCGTAATATTCATTTGTGAACATTCAGTATCTTAAGTAGTGCAATGCTGAAGGCCTGTGTTTTAACAAGGTGGTTGTCAACCAGGGGATCTAGGTTGATAACCACTTTATAATGGAATCAAGTTTTTCTGCATATTCTATCAACATTTTGCAAATAATTTTCCTTTGAATCATATTAAATTCAGAGAGTGTCTGAGAACGGTACCATTCACAGATTAGAGGAAAAATCCTAAATCAGTAACCTAGATTGGCCATAACTAATGGGCAAAAATGTTAACATGTGTGTACCACTGCTATATACCTACAAAACATCCCCCTCCACACCCCTGTACAGCCCAGCACAGTCTATTACCCCCCGCCCAAAGACAACACCCATAAAACCATACATTCCCATACATTCCACTTACAACCGTATCCTCTCCTCCCTTCCACTCCAGTGCAGCCTTCGATACTTTCATGACCCTCCCCCACGAAACCCAATCAAGTGTGTGGGATAACGAGTCACCCAGCCGTCATCTTTAAATGGTTATGAAAACGTGGCCCCTGGTTACAGAGCCAAGAACGGGTTCACGTAACGAAAGCTGACAATTTTCTGCTAGCAGGGACAGGGCTGTAATTGGAAAACAAATGATCAGACAAAGTGAATTTGCAGTGGATGGTAAAGTGGTGGACTTGTGGGCCACAAGCGGTGTCAGACACCAGGGTTGCTGCACACAAAAATCCTAGTAATAGCCAGTTTTCCACTCTATTCCCCTTTCATTTTCACAAAGCTCAGGCATTGACGTTTTGCCAATGGGCTCGGTCCCTATTGTGGTGAATTGACTGTGATGTCATTGTTGGTTGGACTTTAAAATTAGGAAGTCTATAGCAAGCCAGGCGCCTGTGAGAATGTGCAGGTGTAAGTCTCTGGTGTCCTTGTGTGTTTGCTAGAGGTGAATCTGTCTGGAGAAGATACAAACTGTTTCCGTTGTGTTGGTTGTGTTCATTTTATAACAAAATGATCACCTTTCACATCCAATGTTTGGTGTTTTCCTCTATGGAAAAGCAAACCGTTGATTTTACAATAAATGAGGACATTTTTTGTCATCGTTTTACTCCATAAAATAAAGCTGTGGCATACAAAAAAAACATTTCATTTTAATCTTTAAAGGGTAGCCCCGCTCTGTATATTTTCAAATAGCAACAACATTTTTGGAGAGAATAATTCAGACTACCAAAATCATGAAGTTCAGCTTTTAAAAGCCTATGCTAAAACTTAGGTTATCAGTTACTCACCCGATCAGATGATAGCCTGATCGGCAACTGCGTCTTTGATTTGATTCTGCGCTTAACAGCCAAATAACACATCTTTGAGTCACCGTGGCAACTGGCTAGCAAGCGATCTCTAACAAATTAGCTATATGCAGCTAGCTAGCCACGTGAAGATGGTACGCCTCTCTACCACTGCCCACGACTGCCTCCCTTGCTTCCCCCACACATCCCCAAAGCACATAGCACGTGTCTTGAGATGCAGCTTTTCGCTGCATCTTCGCTGTATTATTCATCTGAAAAATGCCAGATGTGCTTTTCTCTCACTAAAATCATTAATTAAAGCTACTACAGACTAGGGCTGTGCTAAAAAGCCGATACAGCAATATTTCTCAAATTTAGCAAAAAAAATCTATTCTTTTTTTTTTTTTAAGATTCTCGTTTTAAACGGTGTGTGAACTACAACTACTAGATGTCGCAGTATGGCTAGTTGCC
>JAOEHI010003229.1:0-10932 GCA_025447815.1 Percopsis transmontana
AGAGAGAGAGAGAGAGAGAGGCAGAGAGAGAGAGAGAGAGAGAGAGAGGCAGAGAGAGAGCGAGAGAGAAGGGTTGTGCCACTGGCAGAAAGGAGGAGCCAGGGCAAACAGAGGGGGGGGGGGGGGGAATTCACATGGAGCCAAATTAGTAGCAAAGCCCCCCTGCTGGTGGTAACTTCATGGATTTGGCAATGGTATGTTGTTCTTCATATAAACATTCCTGACATGCTTTAGGAGCAACACTATAGTCAGAGAATATTTGTGGTGAGTGCGTTTTTCTATCACATGCACTATTCCTTGCCAAACTACTGTGGTATACATTTTTCTGGTACCCTTTTATACAAACTGCTCACTATAGTATCTTCATATGCTTGAAATGGGATTTGAATGCTTCATGTTTGAATTGCCCTCTGCACAGACACATTCCCTCCCACTCTCTTTCTGCCACACACACATACAGCGGCCATACAGCGTTTGCGGTTGCGTGACACAGTGACCCACTGACACAGTACTGCCTGATATGTGATATAACCTGGTTCTAAGTGGCGCTCTTACATAAGCGCAGAGACACGCATGAAAGGAATGCTCAGCCATTCAGACTGCTGCTGTGCATGTGGTGCGCGCACAAGAGAGAAGGAAAATGCAGTAAACAGAGAACACGAGAAGTAAAAGTGATGATTTTTCTTTTCACTACCAATGTCACTTTAAACTAGAAACTAGAGATGACAGATTTGAGTCTTTTTAAAGATTCACTCCGTTCAATTAAAGGATTCGTTCGAAACACTCGTTCACCAAGTCGTTCATTTCCGGTTTCCC
Organism: Percopsis transmontana; assembly: GCA_025447815.1. Classification (NCBI taxonomy): domain Eukaryota; kingdom Metazoa; phylum Chordata; class Actinopteri; order Percopsiformes; family Percopsidae; genus Percopsis; species Percopsis transmontana. The sequence continues at coordinate 817 of JAOEHI010003229.1, forward strand.
AAACCGTCACGAGTCACTCACGACCTATAGTTCCATCCTCAAGATGCCCTGTTGTCATTCATTGAACGTTGTCATTCTTCCTCGACATTCAGATTTGAAACAGCATTCTGTCAGTTACTCAAGTGAATCGGTCAGTTCTCCAACCTATGACATTTACATTTACAGCTTTAGCAGACGCTTTTATCCCAAGCGACTTACAATTAGTACATTTGTCAACACATGGCCCTAAATATGCCCACTCCCGCCTCCAAAAGCAAATGTGCGCAAGCTAGAAACAGAAACAGTCTTTTAAAACGAGGAAATCCATAGCAGACCTAATGCAGTCAAACGTTAACAAGCGATAGATCTTTTAAATAACAAATCAGTGCACGGTGTTGAACGAATCATTTAATTCACTTACAAGATGACACCAGCGTTAGAAAAACATTGTCGTTTTGGTTTGAAACTCAGAGGTGGCATGCCTCTCCCACACCTTATTGGTGAGTGTCTGACACGCCTGTTAACGCCTCCCTACCGGAGCTCGATCATTAGACTCACATTTCTCTATTTCTCCACCATAAACAGTGAGCTGGGGAGCTAATGCTTATTGAGGTTATGGAGGTGTATTGTATAGATTTTTGAATAGATATTTCATAGCGTTGAACAGGTCAAGAGATATAAATACTGTATGTGCCCCCCCCCCCTTTCTTCCCCACCCTTCAAAGGCCGTAGCCAGCGCACATGTAGTCCACACACCTGTTGGAGCGGGGCTAGCTTCTCTCCATAACTGCATTCCAAGCTGTGTGGGGAATTCAAACGCTGCAAGGACACAGGTAGATCAATTGTGTGGATTGCGCACGTGCGAATGCATGTGCGCAATCCACCATGCTGTTTTCATTGAAAAATTAAGACTCTGCTGACAGTGCACTTTAATAAGACAGAGAGGGAAGGACAAAAGTGGAGGGAGAGAGAGAGAGAGAGAGAGAGAGAGAGAGAGAGAGAGAGAGAGAGAGAGAGAGAGACTGAGGACTGCAGTACAGTGCTACTAGGTCATCTTTATACTTATGTCCTACTGCTGCAAAACTGCATTATTACAGTATGTAATGTTAGTCATAATGCAGCTGGTAAAACCACTTTGGTTAAATGCCTTATTTTCATTTCAAACATGTCTCTTAACATTATTTAATGTCATAATTCCTCCCAGCACACTTGGAAAAGGTTAAATATGTCACAGCACACAACACAACCACACAATGGATATTACTCAGGCTCACCGGTATCTATAATCTTTTGAATAGAAAAAAAGAGAAATTGTTTATTTTTCCATCCAGGGGTTATGGATATGCCAGACGCAAATCTGATAGCAGCAGTATAATATTGATGGGTTTAAAGTGTGTTTTCTTCTGGGCTCTAGCTATCAAAGCAGCTTTCAAAAATGAACCAGGAAAAGGGCGTGCAGCGTCTCGGGGGTGTTATTTTCTCAAGGCTGACCGGCAGACAACAAACGAGAAGAAGAAAAGAAGAGGAAAAAGGGACAAAGTAGAGGGGACCGTTTGGCTCAGGACAGCTGGAAAAACACTGGTCACGATGACAACGTGACGAATTCTACAGAAGCTGATATCCTCTTTCATCAAGGAAAACACTGGGACACAACCGATCATAGAAAGTGGTATTTTTACAAAGTACATTTAGAGCGCTATATGACCTATTTAATCCAACTGACACAAACAAAATGAGCAGAAACTTGTTTTTTGTACACCCTTAGATCAGCTTTTCAAAGTGTCGGTCAAACCCCCCAATAGGTCCCCAATATGTTTATGTTAATGTCAGAGATCATTTAGAAGCAGCTCCTGTACTCGCCATACTAATACCAATAGAGGCTACATGTTACTTATTTGGAGAAAGAAAGCAATTCTATTTAAAATATGTACAATCCAGGACCTCCATTTTGTCCGAATGGAATGATCATGAATGATAGTTTCACAACTATCTTCAAATAAATTATATCTATCTATAACCAGTTTTATTTTTTAATTTTCGAACAATAATTCATGCTTTTTGCGACAAACCTGGCCATTAAATCCCATATGCTATCTGTTGTTATGCTGTATCCAATGCAAGTTGGTTGTTGTTACTGTGCCCTTGTTACTGTGATATAGCGAGCTCTAGGTTCACTCCATTTTGGGATGTGGGTACATCAAACAACTCTCATTGTCCCGCTATGCTGGAGGCAGGGGTTCCTATAACCACAAAGGTCTGCCAAGTCCAACAAAGACGTTGTGAACAGGGCGTACCGTATGAAACTATTATTTTGCGAGGGTCATTGCTCAAAACGTTTGATAACCACCTTAAATAAAACACATTTAAACAGCCCTGCAAGCCAGACACCTCTCAAGAACTTAGCATATTGTGAGATGAAGCCTGTAAGACTACAATCAACATAGCTCAAGCAGACAATTCAGGGTGAAAACAGGGTGTCCACCTATGAATTCTATGAAGTTCAGCATTGACAAATCAGCAAAGCAGGTTGTGGGTGCTGCCAGTGGAAAAAACGCATTTGGTAGACACAGGCCCTTACTCTGTATATATTCCTCTAGGACAGGTCATTGTTTGTGGTTTTCAAAAGAATACTTCAGCACAGACATAACAGTGGCTTCAAAGATATTACAAACAACCCTTTTGATATAAAGAAGGTTCTTAAACCACAAAGACTTAAACCAAAAACCCACACTCTTGCGCTGCTATAAATAAAGTTATTTATCTTTTCTGAACATATTTTTCAGGATGCTTTTAATTCACAATTCACCTAGAAGTTGAACCATGTGTCACTTAAAAGTAGTGTGGCTTTCCGTGGATTATAAAAAGCTTCAAACAAATCTACTTTTTTTAAATGTGTCAGACGCAATAATATTCACTGAATACAAGATCAAATAAAATAACTGAATTGACAAATAGAAAACACTTGATTGATATTGATATTTCAGTGTCTTTAGAAAGAAATTGCACAAGATGCTTTTATTAAATCTCCTTGCTTGAGAATAGTTTTGAATTAGCCCAGAGATAAGCAATTCCCCACTGGCCACAGTCAAATAGCAATGCAAAAATTCCAATCAAGGACATTAAGAAAACTGTTTGATTTCTTCCATAGCTGTATTTGTGTCATTATTACCAATGATGTATAGCTAGGCCCAGATTTCTGAAATGTTTTCCCCAAAGTCAGCTAGAGGACGATATCAGTTGTCGGAGTAATGTATAGATAATGGGTGAAATGGATAGATGGCTCAGTGGATGAGACATGTTGGCAAGAGTTGGAGGATATTAAGTTACAAGTTATGAAAAAAAAGTCTCTAAGAGTCTCCAAGTATCTCATGGGGCCATAACACTGCATGAAAAATCACTTCAAATCAATAATCCCCTGTTTGACACAGTACGGTTCATTACATGACTGAATCAAAACGGTGACAAATCACCTTAGGCCCCTTCCAAATCCCTCTCTTCACATCCCTCTCTCCTCCCCTCCCCTCCTCGCTCATATACAGCAGGCAGTTGCGCTTTTAACCACTAATCATCCCTTTTAAAAAAAAAAGGCAAACAGAACAGCGCATCAGCGGATTCATTTGAACAATTATGCAAACGAGACAGGGGGTGACGCTTTTATTAATGTCTTAGAGTAACGTGTTGCATCAGATAGCGCAGGGGCTTGAGTTATTCCTGGTGAAGTTGAGTACGTTGTCATTACATTGACGTGGCGTTGAAGGGAGTCACATTGACTCGAGAGCAGAAACTCTTGGATCTTTAATGCAAGATCAGCATTTTCAACTGAAAATCCAAATCAATCTTGCATGTGATGTTACTAGATAATTAAACGGATGGTTTTTGCCCTTGCCATTAGAGACTTTATTTTTCCTCATCCATTTATCCATCGAATCTGTTAACCCATCCACTGTATTTTCTGTAATCTTCTATCCATTGCTTGCATATCTTGCATCATTCAGCTAGAGAATAGGTGATTTAGTTCAGTAAGGACCTTTTCCAATGTGCGTGTTATCGGACATTTTTACCTCCAAATATCGACACAAATCCAGTATTGGTCGTGCTCTAACGCACAAGTTTGTGCCTCACATGAGCCCAACTGTTTTGTTGCACATGCAATGTTTGGTCCAGACACATTTCATCTAAAATAATTAGCTATACAGTATACTTCTTCATCAATACTTTTGATGATTTGTGGGACATATAACCTAGTAAAGGTTTTGGCACTTGATTGCGTTGGAACTTCCTGACGTTTTTCACCCTTTTGGACAGTGGTGTCGAGAAGCCCGGTTCATTTTGTTGATTCGTTAATTTTGAGTCAGTATATCTAGAGTTTTTTCATCTTTTTCGAGCTATCTGAACTCCACTACTTCCAGGTCGTGCTGCAAGCAGTTTGTTCTCAAGCATACAGTATCATCGAGTCACTTCAAGTTTTAGCAGGAGGAGACAGACTGTTGTTGAGTCAGGGTGGGGTAAAATAAAAGTAGGTCAGTAGACAATTAGTATCGGTTCACCAGTGTCGCGCTGAGGAGTCGGGGGTTTGTTTCCCTCTTGGCTGGCTGCAGGTACACTCCTTGCTGGCTGACTGTCTGGCTGCTTCGCTGAAGGCCTGTTAGGTGCTGGAGCGTGACTGACTGACTAAGGCCCGTACTCGCCACAGCTCCGAGGGGTAATTAATTTCAGCAAACGACCGCCACGTCTGTCGGCTTTTATAAACGAGCGTTTATGCGCTATGGACAATTTAACCACTCCACTGAGTCCGCTCTGACAGAGATGAGTGGAGTGAGACAGTGATAAAGGATGGGGAGCATACCACTAGGTGAGTGATGGAAGATTTAATCAATAGAGTAGGCACATTTACTGTGGCGATCCTCACACAACATCCATATTCATGCTATTAATTCTCACCCACACTGTTGCCAACCACGAAAAATCTCCATAATTAAAAAAAAGCCAGAATGATCACTGTTCATGAATGTCATTATGGCATAAATATTACAATTGCGTCATTTAGATAGATGTTTTTTATCCAAAGGGACTTACAGTACAACCTAAAGTATTAACAATAAGGATTATCTACCGTAGGTCTATGCTTAACTTTCCAAGATACACCCTCCATCTAAATATGCTTTGAGAGATGTAAATAATATTGACCTTTGGAGTATCCTTTGGAGTATCCTTTTTTGCAAAAGCCTGACTTCCCAATGCAGCAACGACTGCAACATTCATTGTTTTTTACTATATATGACTGGAAAAGGTTCTTCTGAAGTTTTCACTACGTTGGACAATGTATTGTGCTAGCAGCCTGGGAGTTCGACTCCTAGACAAAGGGGCATGGGTTCCAGCCCCAGCATGGGCCTTCTTGTAAGCATCCATGAGCAAGATTTCTAACCTGTAATGGTTGGCAGGAGCTGGTCGGAGTGCATGCGCAGAGAGACACGGAGACCAGGGTGTAGAGGCGAAAACAGAGCGAGAGCTCTTAAAGTTTAATTTACGTATAACAAGACACGCATAGGCGTGTGGCAAAACAATAACTGACAATTCCCCTCACCTGCTCTCCCGGAGATAAAGGGGAGCAGATGAGGGGAAATTGCCCACAGGTGCGCTGGTGAGAAAAGGGTGCGTTAGATTAAGTGGACGGCCGGAGAATGGTGGCCGGTGGTTAGTACTCCGGCGAGCCTATCCGGGGGAGGGCGGCATGGCTGGATGTTACATAACCCCTACCTGCTCCTTACTTGTAATAGTACTAAATCGCTTTGGATGAAAGCGTCGGATAAAATGGCGTAATGTAACATCGTGTAGGCTGAATACTATGTCCCGACTTAGAAACATATGACCTATATGTCTATATTTCACAGACTCTTAATGGCAAAGATTTTTGCAGAAGATTTTTTCCTACATGGAAATACTAATACTTACATTATTTTCAAGTTTGCTGTGAAGAGTCATTGCATAATCAGCATATATTGGTATATTGTTTTCTTGACATTGAGGCCTGGTGACACTTTCGTTCTGGTGTTAAATTAGCCAAGCCAAGAACACTGCACTGCATCAATTGACGCATTTCCACTGCATAGTACTGACTCGAGTCCCTTTTGGTACCAGGCACCACTGCAGATAGTACCCCCTCAATGTAGCTGGGCGTCATAGCAACGCCATTGTTTGAACCACTCCTGCCATTTTGGTCCTTTATAGATCTGTAGTTTTATTTTAAACTTTTCCCTACACTGTTGGATTCCAACAGTGTAGGAATGTCCTTTGGTAGTCGTGTGTGACCAAGAGTTCAGAGACTTCTAGGTAGACCTTCTCGTTTTGCAAACTGCCCCATTTATCTCTCGCTGGATCCTTTGTTGGCAAACAAACGTATTTACATCCTCGATTGACCATGGCGTGGTTTTTGTGTTGCCATTTAATAAAAGGTATATTAAAAAATGTATGTGTACTATATGTAATTATGTGTACTATAGTATATATGTCCCATTACTATATATGTCCCGTGTTGCGCAATGATTCTGACCAATCAGTAGTCTGCAGTGTTTTCACATCACCTTTTATCGCCTCAGCTCGCTTGGAACCTCGACGGAGGTGATATCAAAAAAAGTACCCAGGTAACATACTACTTTTACCCGATGGCAAACTAAAAAAGGAGAGTCGAGTCAAGCTGGTACTATGCAATGGAAAAGCGTCAAATGTCAACCGATGCGCTTTCATCGTCGCAATAGCTTTGTGTCACGCTGCATTACCTTAACAATGTACAACATTCTAAAACATTTTCCCCTCGTGTTGGCCAAACCACCGAAGCACCTAACTAACTCAGCGCCTAAGTAGTTCTCCACTTTTGCCTGAGAAAACATGTCCTTAGAGTTGAGGATAATAATGCTAAACCATCTTCATACACCGTAAGACTCTCTTGTGCTCACTCAACAAGACGCAGTGTTCCAAACGCTCCTCCAGTGGAATTTCCAGTGGAATTTCCAGTGGCCAGGAGTTTGCAGAACCTCACTGCGGTCGCTCAGCCCTCTTGTCAGCAAAAACCTATGAAAGTTGTTGTGTCTGCCTCTAAACGCTATTGGGTTGCTAAACCGTGTGCGCTTTTTTCTTTCCCCCCCCAGCTAGACGCACGTTACTGCGCGACACAGCCCTGTGGCTTACAGATCTACAGGATTGTACGACAGGAGTCTTTACCGTTTTTGCTAGAATGTGTAACAGCACTCTGCCTGCCTTGGGTGTTTGGAAGGGATAACTATAGTGGGAAGCCGCGTGGAACAGAACAACGCTGCCATGCTAAGGGCTTGCGGCAGCTAGTGTTTCCATAGCTACAGTGTGCCGAGGGAATTATTTACCGTTTAAGAATGATACATTAGGACAACAAGTGATTATCTATATGTTTAGTGTGCATTTCTGCCACCATGGTCAGAAATGTATTTGTGTGTGTGTGTGTGTGTGCATGTTTTTCCTGTGTATAGACCAACTCCTAATGAGTGTACCCAGAAGCATACCTTGCTCCTTCATCTCTCATAGACACAAATACAAAAGACACGCTTTCTCTCTAAGAACGTACAGTATGCTTCGCCAAGTAAGTGTAATCAGGGCAGCGTAATGTGTTTACCTCTCTGAAGTAAGAGAGTTTGATTAAGGAGCAGCCATCTGGCAGAGGAGAGGAGATAGGGAGAAGAGAGGGGAGGGGAGGAGAGGAGAGATAGCAGCCCTCCTCCTTTCATTGGACTCATAATACATGCATGGACAGGTCTGTATTACAATTAGCTAATCATGACAACAGCACCTCAACATCTACCACAAACTAAACAAGACATAAAACCCAGCCATTAACAATCGAAACACCTGGCCAGTGATCAACACCCACGCTAAACACAGATAAATGGCATCATTTTCCACTTCTCCTCCAATCACTGAGGTGATTGCAGTGAGCGAGTGAGGTAAATATTATTATGTTAAATTTAATTATGAATTGGGCATTGAAATAAACAAGTTGTCGAGTATTGCATCTTGACGCTTACCATAACTAGGGCAGCCTAAAGGCAGAAACCGGATTGAACCAGCTAAAACTAGGGGCCTGATTTACTAACATCCCGAATAAAGAGTATTTAACACACTTTGCGTGTGTAGTCTAAAATATTGCACGTGCAATTGTAGTACCTGTTTCGGGTGATCAACTAAGAATTATTGCGTAAATGACAACAGGTGCAAACACAATGGAGGTGGGAGTATTTAAATGAGGGTTTTGCATGTTTTAATGGTCTTCGCCATGGAGAGTCGGGAGGGAAAGCAGTCACTGCCTAAAAACCATGCTTTGTTTCATTCAGTGCATCCCGAATATGTGGAAATCGTATGTACCTGCCCATCCTGCGTAAGATTGCACTAAGTACTTGGGACAGCACACCTGAAAAACTGCTTTGGTAAACGCCATCAGAAACAGCTACGGTAGGCTGAAATGACCCAGACGCGAGGAAACGCAGAGTTGCAAGAAGTTTGGGCATTGCAGGTATTGCGTGACTCCTTCTTGTAACTGGCTCCAAATCAGCACTTGTGTCAGCCAACAGTTTCAAAGTGGCATGGCTGGAGAGGTGAAATTTGTTATATGTTCCTCAGTCATGTCAAAAATATTTACATGTATGGAAAAAAACCTTTCACTACGCCTGTGTTTCCTTCTCGCAACGATAACAGCAGCCATTTCTGCGCAACACTTGCCGGTTTGCACGTTTCTTTCAAACATATTAAATACAGATGCTGTTGCAATCACATGAAATTGCTTTTCAGCTTGGTAGATCACATTGCGTGTAGTAAATCAATGTATTTGCATGTTACCCTCCCATTTGTTTGCACAATGAGATCGAAACGCCCCAAATTGCATATTCATGAGAAAAGTAGCAAATGAACAGCGGGTGCTATCTTGCACTTTTGGAAGACGTCATTCTGTGTGCACACCGTTAGTAGATCAGCTTACGTGTTAATTTGCAGGTGATATCAGGTCTGCACACATTTTTACTCACGTAAACCTTTAGTAAATCTGGCCCAATGTATGCTATACTTGGTAACATATACAGGAAGGCACAACAACCTCCCAGAACTAAATCGCTTCCCTGCCAAATGATTGGAAGAGCTTCCAATTTTTTCTTTTCATTCAACTTGTAGTTGTTTAGGAACTTACATTGTTTCCAACATAGTCAATACAGTACTGTACATGTATATAATGGCCTGATGACCAAACAACATACATTATAGAATTAGGCAGGCCATTCTTGGAGACCCAAATTTTGCACATTAACAATACTGTACTGTATTCTGCCACTTGTCACCTTGTAATACAGCTAAAGGCACCTGACAGACCTGTAGCTAGGCTCCCTCCTTAGCCATCACTTTAACTATCAGCTTATTGCTCCATTAAACACAAGTCAAGCACAATGGGCTTCATTCCTCTCAGCGTCAGATTCTGCTTCATACGCCAGCAGCTTTAAGGTCGACCTGCATCGGGGGATACTTGTTAACAAAAACATATATCATCCATTGTTCATGTGAATTTAACATTTTATGAGAAACACAAGTTAAAACAGCATGTTGTTGTGGCATATTGTTAAATATAAGCAGATTATACAGTGGGGCTGATTCAGGGACCGCAGTAAAACGCGACTATTAAGTTATATTGTCCATGGCCGGCATTGCGGTTAATAGCCGCTTTAAAACGACAAGACAACTGCACAGGTTGCTTGTGCGTGGGCCTTAAAACTGTCAGTGATTATTGATTATGGGTGCAAGTGTTTTGGACAAAAAAAACTGTTTTATGGTTGCTTTACAGGAGCTTGTTCTTCCAAGGACTGGTCTTAAACCAATGTCACCATTCGCAAAATCAATTGTGCCAGGTTGTTGGTGGCTGGTTGCTAGGGTGTTGCAACGACATGGTTCCACAAAGAGAACCACCTTTAGTTTTTAAATTTGGCCCATGGCATCAATTCTCTATTATAAGCATGTTGCAATGCCCAACAACTGCATTTGGCTATGGTAACTGCAACTGAGTGTGTGTGTGTGTGTGTGTGTGTGTGTGTGTGTGTGTGTGTGTGTGTGTGTGTGTGTGTGTGTGTGTGTGTG
>JAOEHI010003230.1:0-10932 GCA_025447815.1 Percopsis transmontana
TACCTGTACAGTCAGATATTGGTTTAATGACAATCAGCTTGTAGTACATCTAAAAAGTAGCCTTATCACCCAAAGCATCATTTTTGTCTATATTACCTGTGGTTTCCCTGCAGCACACGTTTTCTATTTCTGTGGGCATTGTGGCACAATTCACGCAGGTGCACCTGACAAAGCAAAAGGTCGGTTCTTTGACATCCAAAACTTATACACAAAATAGGCTAATACATTGGTATAAATTCGGCTGCTTATGTAAGGGATAATGTATTGTCCACCGGTAATGATCGGAAAATAAATCCCGACAGGGCGAACATTTTACCGGCGGACAATACATTATCCCACTTATTATACGGCTACTTGCCAAAACGAGAAAAGAAACTTCACAATGGGTCTTTACAAAGGATTTTGCTACCATTTCGTGGCTTCCGCTGACTAAATATATAGTTCGCCACACAGATAGAACTTAACAGTTTCAGGTGTTGCGTGGTGGCAACGTCTTACAAGGTGACTTTCACTTTCAATGAAATTACATTGTAATAAGCGAACAGACTTCTTGTTGAATCATATGAAAGATGTGAATCAAAAGCACAAAACCCGTTGCCAGCGAAAGCGGTCATTATATAGCCTACTTTGCAATTAGGCTACATATATTGAACTACATATAATGAACAGAAAGTTAATGTATTGCACTTTCTGCAGCACTCTGAAGAGCCTTGTAATAAGCTATAACAACATGCTGTAATGATCATTTCAAATGGCAAAACTACCAGGCACATAAATTCAGACACATCCATGGCTAAACGAGCTGGTTGCGGTTCTTGTGGTGCTTCTGTCTCCTCTTCAGATTCAGGATCACTACTACTAATACTAATGAGAACTGGCCAAAATCGAGCTGAGTTTTCCTGCAGGCTTTCTATACCACCCTAGAATGGCTTGAAACAAGGTAATCAAGGCATATTTTTCACAAAAATTGTTACAGAGTCCATGGTAGACCACATTTGTAACTCCACAAATGTAATGAAATACGTTTGGGAGGGCCCCTTTAAGTTGTATTACTGGATTTAAGAAGAATTTCAATCATAACTTAAAATAATTAAAGTTCAATGTACTTGTGATTATAAAAAACACATTTATGAAATGTTATATTTACTACAAGCTGGAGTTTCCACCAAAAATGAATCTAATGCATTTTGCCATTTAACCTAACATTGTAGCTTAGAGTTATAAAATATTTTACAGGCAATTTTAGTTAGTTAGTCAAATAATTTCATCCCGATACGCAATGAGACTGCCCTGCAAGTTAAAACAAGGCAAAATGATGATGTAAAACACCCCTCACAATAAAATATATCTCCATTTTACATTTCTGGTTTTTCACATGTATAGGGAGTGATGTGTACAATTAGGGACATCTTTCCAAACAGGGATTAGGCCTAGTAATATACTAAGAATGTTTTCCAATATCTTAAATTAATCTTTTTCCAGGAAATCAGGCAATTGTGTCTCATATTGCTCACTTACTTTAGCATCCGTGCACGAGGCAGTGGTTTGTTATTCTGTGTGGTTTGCTGATATGTCTCTGATGTCAGCAAGACATTAGATGCTGCTGGGTTTCACCTCTGATGAATGTGTGTGTGTGTGTGTGTGAGAGAGAGACACTTATCGCTGACAAAAACAGGAGTGTCATGGAGATAAAACAGATAGGAAGATGACCACAGCCAGTCGTGTGGCTCCAGGAAAGCTGTTGTACAGATTCTCTCTCTCTCTCTCTCTCTCTCTCTCTCTCTCTCTCTCTCTGTCTCTCTGATGTCTGCCCTGCCCTTGTCTGGGTGAAACGCCACTTCAGTCTTAATGTGTGGTATTGGGAAGATAGTGCCCTGCCACACAGCAGAAAAAGCCTCATACTGTATATGTCTCTACTAATGTAAGGCCTCTGTTAGGTTAAGGTTAAGCTTAAATTAAAGGTGAGAGTTAGGTTTACAGCAGGGCCATAACTACAAGTAATACAGTCAGGGGCCTGTGAGCGCGCATCCCCCTACCGATTACCTGGGTCCAATGTACAAACACTTCCCACACAAGACTGACTAGACCCCGCTCATTTGGCATTGCGGCCCGGTGTTGCCTCTGATTTACAGTCACTTTTTAGGAAAGAATATGGATGAATTCCAGCTTCATAGTAGCTTAGACTTTAGATAAACTGGAAAACCACTGGAAAGGGCAGTTGAGGAGAAATACAAAACGGCTTGAGTCGTTTGTAAGTAGTCCTATTGATGAGTTGTGGCTCTGCAAGGAACTGTGGGGAATATTACATCAGTTGTATAACGGTGAACCATTATGATTACTAAACCGATCTGTTTCGTCAGCGAACATTTTTCTTTTGCTGTCTCTTTTTGTGTTTGGAGGTGTTGTCATTTTTGTGTACAAGCTCAGTGAAGGTTCTTTCCTAAGATTTAACATAGGCCAAAGAGCATTTCTTGCATCATGGCTGTTTTCATGTCCAACTTCCCTGTGTCTGAGAACCCGCTGATTGTTTCCTGTAACCTCCATAAACTGTGGATGAAGGAAACATCCAAGAGTTGTTTTCTCACAGAGGGCTGATGTTCTGGCATTTTCCACGGCAGTGTATTATCCATTAGTCGTTTCCGCTGAAAAGCCAAAATGACTTTTGGCTCAAGAAGCTTCTATTTCAGCACTTTGGTTTGCTTTGCTTTGAACTTTGAAACATGAAGCTGCTTTGGAAAAATAAATACAAATGTGAGAGCTGCAGAAAGCAAAGGTCAAAGACATCTTTGCAAACTTTTCCTGACAGTAAAATAAAACTGGAAAAGGGAGATTAAGTGTTTTACATGCTTTTTTTCGGGGATTACATATTTGGCTGGTTGTTACGTTTGCAAACTGTCCAATCTCCCTGGGACGCATGACTCTGTGGTTTGGTCTGAAGAACTGCATTATGTGTGGCCTTGGCTTGGCTAAAGAGCAGAGCAGCACTTCTCAAACCTTTTAACTGGAGACCCCCAAACACATCTTTCTGCTGTGTGTTGGCGCACACCAAAACACTGACAGATACTAAAAATAAATAAATAAATAGGGGATAATAAAAAACATGCATTCAATCTTGAAATCCCCCCCCCCCCCCTAGGGATCCACTAGATGGAGAGTATAATGAACTGATCTGTAGTGTTCCTTCTAAGAAAAGGATTTCATTCAGCTTCACACTGTAAATGAAACATTCCCATCACATACTGTATGTTTTTGTAATTTTCCCTGTTTTTCTTATACTCATATCTATTTCATCAGTAAATCCATCTACATCCAGGCTCAGTTTATCACAGGAAGTTTATCACTTCTCGTGATAAACTATTGTATTGCTTCCTTTCATACAAATGTGATATATTCATATTTTCATAAATTGTTATTATCATTTTTAAGGTAGTTTTCCTTCTGCTACTAATAATAGTAATTCTTTCACTGTTAGAAAGATTTAGTTTTAGCTAACAAGCAAAATGCTGCTAGCAGTAACTAGTAACCACCTAAGTAATATCCTAACATAGAGCAGGAATGAAAGAATATAGAAATAAAAAATCGCCATAGAGGGCGATAATATTGATGTAAATTGTTACATGTGACATTAGTAATTATGTTATTTATGCCACATGTATGAACCCTCCATTAGCCATGACATATAAAGTTTTGATGCATTATAACACGTACTGTATATATTATACAGTATATGCAGTATGTTGAGGCTTTGTCAAAAGCTTAATAAAGTCCAGTAAAAAATCAAAATCACAAATAAAATTATTTACATTTGTTTTAATACTCAATATTAATATCATTATCAACAGTCAACACTGATTAACTAGTTTGTTAAAGCTGAACAGAATGATTTGGCAAACTGTTGGCCACTCTGGTCACGAAACGCAACTGCACTCTATATTTACAAAAGTCATACTCATAACGGAAAATCAGAGAAAAATATAAAAAGATTTACCAGATATTTTCTATAATGGTCTGGACATCCTTCTCACCGTCTTCCCAGACCTACATCGGTTCTATCCTGGCTGCGGTGAACCCATACCACGCAATCCCGGAGCTGTATGACCGGCCGGCGGTAGAACTCTACAGTCGACACCACCTGGGGGAGATCAGCCCGCACATCTACGCCATCGCAAATGAGTGCTATCGCTCTCTGTGGAGACGACTGAGGAACCAGTGTGTTCTCATCAGGTGGGTCAAACACCTGGTTCTTACAGGGTAGACAATGGGAGGACCTCTACAGCATTACAGACAGACTGTCTCTATAGAGACACACTGTATGATGCTGGTTTATATTAGTGTCATGTCGCATACACTTTGACTGAGTTTCAAGTCCCCTAATGAGTATTGGCAACCACACTGATGAAGTATGCACACACACACAAACACATACTGTGAGTATTCAAACAGATACAAACACATACGAGAAGAGACCCACACAGACAAACATATACACAAATACACACACCCTCTATCCTGGTGTGTTTCCTTCCGCTCTGAGAAACTTTCACATCTGTGGCTTTCAGACAGAGAGGAGTCTTTCTCATCTCACATCAAAACTGAGTTATTTTTATAATTTGGAATGCAAATATTTGTCCTTGTTCAGAGAGAGGATATTAGGTCTGAGTGTGGGAATCATTGACCTCACAGCACAATGAATATGACACAATATGGACATGATTAGGAGTCAATACAATATTAATAATATTATACATTATAACATTATATTTACAGAGCCTTCCAAACCAGTGATTACTGTACAACTAGCAAGTCAGTGGCTAAATGTCAGCAGAAGGTTGTTCAAAAGCCTCCAGCATGTTTTGAAGATGGGGAAAATATACTCCTCACCCCCCCTGCATGCTAATATTTGGATGTAGGAGGTTATAAACAAACCTTTCCTGGATAAATAAAGGCTTATAAAGTGGGTGTGTCATGTGCCTGTAAATAAATGTGTGTGTATGTCCTGTGTAAATGGTGTGTGTTTGTGTGTGTGTGTGTGTGTGCATAGTAATTTAAGCAGGGTAGCTGAGATGGGTGTGTCCTAGCCCAAGGCAAGTCCCAGCACGCTTGTCGTTATACTACAATTAGCACACATTACATTACTGCCCCGCATGATGGCCACTTAAGGAGGGCATCGTGGGTAATGAAACACATATGTCCCCCTTTAGAGAGAGAGCTTAGGCTCGAAATGGTACGATTAAGAAATAGTTTGAGAACAGTTGACTACTCTACAGTACATTATTCAGTGTTTAGTGTTTGTTGAAATGTTAAGATTGAAGAACTGCTTAAATTGAAAATATAAATTATCTTTTGTCTGTTTGGTTCTGATTAATATTACTATTATAGGTCTTATGAGCAGGCTTTTCTCACAGAAGTATGCTGTGTTGTGTGTGTTCCCTTCAGCCTGTTGGTTTTAAATATAGTCCGTCTTTTGTTTCTCATAATGCTTTGTGTGGGAAGCATGTGTGCCAAGGCGTGTTAGGTGAGCCACAAACACAAACACAGCCCACCAGCAGCATATAACTCAGCCAAATGTACAAAAGAACTCCTCTGCTCGGGGTAAATGAGTTAGGAAGGCAAACTGCTGTTGTGTAGTAGAAACAGGAAGGAAGACATTCAAGTTGAACAGGATAACTCTGCATGTTGGTAGGCGCTCTGGTCACAAGATTTGTGCTGGTATATTTTCTGAAACTCTATCCAGTAAAATCGGCAAATCCAAGATGTATTGTGTTCGTTATGCCTCGTTATGTATCGCTACGCTGCAGGTTTCATTGGGATTGCAGTAGTGTAGCGTAGTTAAAGTTCCATTGATAAATTTGAATTTATCAATCACAATAACACAAACACTGTGTTATTGTGTTTAGTGTCTTGGTACCTGGTTTAGCAGATGTTTGTATGATGCAGCCTCCTGGATCTAAAGGACTTCTAGCACAAAGAAGTTAGATTTATTTATCTGTTCATGCTTTGACCTTTCAGCCATCTTTAAGTTCCCTTTTTGTATTGAAGACTTCAACTGCCACACTACTTGGTGCTCAAAGAACTCAGCTGTGTGTGTGTGTGTGTGTGTGTGTGTGTGTACGTTTATGTGTACAAGGAGCTATAAATTGTAAACTGGCACATTTAGCAGTGGCAGAAAGCTTTCTTGTTGGATTGGGGAATTGTGGGTAATCAAATCCAGGCTGTGCAGACACAAGGAGGTGCTGTTAACAGGAACTCCTGTAGAGGGGAAAGAAAGGAGGAGGTGCGGCCCAGGAGGTTCCTGATGAAAGGCATATGCTCATTAGTGGAGGCGAAGGCCTCCATGCTTTAATGTGGACCCCTGTCAGGTTGTAGATGCAAGCATCAGCTCTATTGATTTACCTGTATATGCATACTGGAGGAGAGTCAACAAATTACTGTTTCCAGTCTTTTTATACTTTAATTGAACCAATGTTATATACTGTACCTTGAATTTCTTAAATATGTCTAGGACTTTTGCAACGTTGTTCATTCAACGTGACTTTGAGTGATTACAAGTATTTAGGAGCAGGTAGGGTTAAGGTAAGAATTTGGAGCATGTAGGGGTTACAGGTAGGCTAATGTTGAGGGTAAAACCCACACCCTCCCAGACCACTAGACTGCTGAAAAAGAGAGACATCAGATACAGTATGTCCGTTTTTTCAGGTTGTGTGACATCTGAGAAAGGTATTTTTTATAAGACGGGGGTCTTTCTCTGACCTTGTGACCCCAGAGGGGTCAAACTCAAGACTCCCTGACCTTTTTAATTACAGAGGCATCTGGTCACTGAAACTGCCAGTGCTAACATACGTACCTGCTAGACCTGCATAGTTACAGAAGGATGTTTGGCCTGAATAGAATAATACTTGTGTGAGTGGTTGCTAGATGATTTAGATATTTTTAAATCTGCAGACAGTTTTTACAATGGTGTGTGTGTGTGTATCCTCATGTCTACATGCACGAGGGGGTCTTTTTCTCAGTTTTGAGTCAACAAGTTGAGAACTGCTGATGTAGCAGATAATGATTTTATTTAATATTCTACTTCCCGAGGAGCTGAGACATTGTTTCAGCATGTTGTTTTTAAAGAACAGAAATGTAATACTAGCAATTCAAAGGTTTAACAGGAACATCAGTATTTGTTTGCGTGTACTTCCTTGCATAAATGACTGCCTGGCTATATCACATTACATGTATTATTTAAGTAGAATATCAGCGTCTGTGAGAGTGTAAAAGAACAGTACTTTTTAGGTTTCTGTCTGTCGTCTTACTTAAGCAGCTTATATTGTTGTCTTAGGTTGTTGTGAAGGCAAACAGAGCAGCGACTCTTGTGTCCTTTTAGACTGGACTTTCACAGTCAGGCTAACATAATCAACAGTCATAAAACTGCGCTGGTGGTCTGCAGTCCCAGGAAACTGTTTTCTCTGGCCAGACTGTCTAAGCATGGCACTGGAGGGCCCATTGTGTCCTCCTAATGGAGACAAAGTCAATTCAGGCTATATTGAATACAGGCTGTTTTCCAGGCCTTGCAGGGTACCAAGCTTCGCCTTGGACCTGTCTTTTGTCTTGGTTTTTAGTTTGAATATAAAAGCTGTTTTACTGCGATTGTATATAAATAATGAAGGAGTATAATTGAATCTTTAATGGCCCAAGTATTAAATTCTAGAGTCTAATGCTTAAGCTAATACTCTCCTCTCCTCTCCTCTCCTCTCCTCTCCTCTCCTCTCCTCTCCTCTCCTCTCCTCTCCTCTCATCCCCTCCCCTCCCTCTAAAAGCAGTATAATAGACTTGTATCAGTGCCAGGGTTTTGGTGACAATTTGGCCAACATGCTCAGTCTAAAAAACTCAACCTGCCTGGGTGGCAGCACCATGCTGAGAGCCAGGGTTTTGTGTGTGTGTGTGTGCGTGTGTGTGTGTGGCATCCTGCCAGTGGGCCATTTAACTGAGTTACATTGAAGCAACCCAGCAGGCTGTGGCCTCCATGATAGTGTAAGCCTTTTAAATGAGACTCGTTGAGCACTTTAAAACACTCCCGGTGGACTGGCCAGCCTGGATGAAGGTTTGAGTGGGAATTAATTGTTTGAATCCACAGCCTAATTTTAGTTGCAATGTTGTAGACCCACACACAGTGCCTTAGAGGGAATCACCACCTTGACTATGCTTGCATTGCTCCTTTTTGCGTATCAGATATTCAATACACACGCTATTTAACTTTTGACGAAGTTGTATTGTATATAATGTAATATGAATGTCATATTTTATGTAACCTTTTTCCTTACTGGCTCAGTGTCTGACTGGTTTAAATTTGTGGGTTCATACATTTCCCAGCTATTTTTTATTTTGGATTTTAAGGACAATTAAAGGCAAAACACAAATTACTACTTGTCACATCCGACTGGTCAGCAGAACTCTCAGAATCTCTATATTTAGCTTTCTGTTTGTTTTGTTGTCTGCTTGTCATCTATAGTGATGATGTTATCAGGGGTTTGTTGACCATCCAGTCAGGGCTCTCAGACAAATGCTGTCCAAATCTCCCACTAGGGGTGAGGGCAGATCCCCAATATTGTGTGAGTGGCACAGTGACCCATCTTTTCAGCCAAATAGTGCATAATAGATTTTAAAACTTCCTTATATTAGTGATTACTAGATTTTCATGATTCAGAACCCTAAATGAATGAATAAATTGATTAATGAATTGTGGTTTAGCAGTAATACTATGCATTAAGATTGTGACTGAAGTGTGTGTGCACAGCAGACACAGAACAGTCACATGCACAGCTGTAGGTTTGCACTAACACGTTTTCTGTCCAGTACTGTGCAGTATATGTGGACCCCTGGCCAGCATTATATTATAAAGTGCCCTGCCACTAGTGTGTGTGTGTGCATGTGCATATATATATTTCTTTTTCTAGATTCCACATTCCTGGCGATGCAACTGTGCAGACTGACAGTTCTTAGCACCCACGAGAGGCCCCGAGAATGAAAACCAGATCTTTTTAGAGATGATGTTTCTGGTATTATTAAATTAGAACGCAGTGCAAATACACACAGGACTTCGAACAATTAGAAAGAAGGTGAATTTGTAACTTGGTTTTGAAACTGTGGCTCTGCAACATAAAGTAAAAAGGTTACTTAAATAAAGTCATCACGTTAGCGACATTCTTAAAATGTCACAAATTCTAGTGCTGCTCCTTTCGTCTGCCTGTCTGGCTCTCTGACTGCTTGTCGTGTGTGTGTGTGTGTGCGTGAGAGAGAGAGAAAGAGAGAGAGAGAGAGAGAGACTGCAGCGTGGCAGGGTCTGAGCTCGGTCTAGGATAGTTGTGGGAGATGGCATACAGCAGTTGTTTGAGGACACAAGCTCTTAGTCTTAAGCTTTCATATCTAGCAGTCATACACAGTGTGGTGTGGTGTATTAAACACTGTCTAAAGTCTAATGAAGGGTTTGGTGAGTTTACTGTAGCTTTAGTATTAGTAAATATTGCAATAGGTTAGGTTACTTTGGATACGTATTAGACTTCCCTAATAGAATAGAATATACATTTAATTGTATTAAATAGTGATTTTATTGAAAGTAATACAAAAAAAGTAAGTGATCATCAATCATTAATTAAGAACATATTGAAGGTGTCTGGCTGAGGGTTTCCAGCTAAATCTGCACCCTCTAACTGTGTGGCTCTGGGTTGGTAGTAAAAACATCTTACTGGCCAGTGTCCACAGGTGGCCTCATTTGATTCCTACCATGCATTGCTCTCTCTAGTGGTCGCTGTGTATATTGCCATGCCTTGGTTTGTGGGCCAAGCATGTAAACTATTTGTCAATCTGTCACAAGTCATCAACACTTAATTCATATTAGACCTGTTTTGTAGTTCTGAAAGCATGTGTTTTTAATAGTCTGAATGTCTGAGTCATGTTCAAGTCCTAACAACTCACAGGCTCATTTGAAAAATGCTCGAAAGCACATACTGTACACACTCAGAAACAAAGTGCACACAGTTAACATAAACAAATGGGCCCATGCACATAGATGGAAATAAACACAAAACAGAATAACACACATTTCACATTTCACATTTAACAGAAAGGATAAACACAGACACACACACTAAGTGTGTGTTTCCTCTGGTTCTAGCTGCAGTCTAGCTGCAGGACATGCTAACAAGCCTGCCTGTCACCATGGTAACCACAGTCTAACGATATTGTCAAGGACATGGCGAGACATTGAAGGACCTGTCTAAACCCTGGATTCATTCAAAACAATGTAGACTTTAAGAAACTTTCTAATTTCAATAATTATTAAATAATAATTAATCCAAAATCTTGCATTGCCACTTGATTATTTAGATGACCAATAGTTACATACATTTCACAGATTTAAGATTTTAGTTAGTCTTACTATCCAATGAGATGTTAAAGTGGTAGTGTGTAATACCATATACAGCCACAAGGGGCATAGTTGATTCACACTGATCCTTGTTCAGTCAACACGCACGGTATGGGCACGTGTGACGGTATGGGCACGTGTGACTGCACGTGTGCTTGTGTATTTTGTCGTATTGTGTGCCTCTGATTCCTTCCAAATAGAATGGTGGCACAGCTTTTTCTGAAAGTAGTTCCTCTTAAAGGGCCAGTGTGTAGTTTTTAGTGACATCTAGTGGTGAGCGTTGCGAATTACAAACGGCCAGTCACTCACGGCCTACCCCTCCCTTTGCAAACACGAAGGAGGGTAATCAAATCCAGGTGGCCGATGTCGTCGTCTGAGACAGCAACGCAAACGCAAACACAAACACATTTCTGTCCACTAAACGAAGCCAAAGCCCTGGATAAGAACGTTCGAAATAACAATCCAACTACATATTTTTTTCTAACAGGGTTGTAAAAGTTTAGCTGGCTGATATGAGCTGTTAT
>JAOEHI010003232.1:0-10930 GCA_025447815.1 Percopsis transmontana
CCCCCCCACTGTTACACACACACACACACACACACACACGCACACACACACACACGCACGCACGCACACACACACACACACACACACACACAGCAACCGCCCAATGTGGATAATTGACTCCCGTTGCCTGGTAATTCATCGCTCGCATATGCCCGCTAATACATCTGTGGTACGAGAGCGCTGCCGACCTCACAACCCTGCCTGCTTACGCACGCACGCACGCACACACAAGTACATTATCACATTTGCCACATCTAAAACCTTGATATTATTCTCTGACATGCGGTATGTTTCTGTCTCTCACACACACACACACACACACACACACACGCACGTAGGCTAGCATAAACATATGATAGCACAAGACAACGCGTGAGTGACGTGCACACGTGAACACATGCCCAGATACAGCCTCACACGGGCACACACTTGCCAGCGTGCACAAATGCAGGCGGCGGCGGCTACGGTGAACGGCGAATGGAAAACCTGGGATGATCGATGGGGCACATTGTGGCATTTTGAATGAATTATACCTCCCAAATACCTTGAGCAGAGCGGACTGTCAGCCTGTATCTATACTAATCTGGGAGAAAATACAGCCGTTTCCACATTAAAGGGGGCCAGCAAAGAACTAGCTGCAGAATTAATTGAGCAATCAGGCCATTAGAGAGAAACATCATAGTCTGATGGTATCTCCATTTATCAATGTCCACAAGCAGTCTAATTTATTTTCCTTTCCTTTTTTTTCTCTTTACGTTGCTATTTTCCACAGTCTCTCTTTCCTGCTCCATCTCTCTTTCTCTCTTTCTTTCGTACAGGACCCATCCTCAAACCGATTTGGATTATTGTGACAAGACAAAGGTATCTTTTGTCTTTTTCCATAGCGATGTCAATGCCGGACACATTTATCACGGTTGTCGCCCACTTTGAGGGCTTTCAGCTTCCACACCTCAGACCATTTTTCTCACAGAGGTAGGCCCAGGTTAGATTTTGCAAAGAGGAATGTAGACCCATGTTATTGTAAAATGCCCCCTGAATAATTGTCGGCTAAACTGCCAAGTGTGTGAACATTTGTTTTTTTTGGTTTTCCGTTAACGGGCCAATGAGTGTTTATAGGTGAAATACTGCTGCATAAAAAAAGGTTATTAGAGTCTTGAGTAAACTTTACATGACCGCGAAACTCATTCTAGAAGACACTCACATGGGTGTTTATTTATGTTTATCAGAACTTGGCCTTTAGGTTGCTTAATTTTTTATTTATTGCTTATTTATTGCTTTACTTCGTCATGACAAAAAATAGGCCTATTACTAAATCTTACTGTTTGTTAGTCTTAGATTAAAGAACTACACTACACAATTTCTGATAGCCTATGCCTACTGTTTTCTGTGTGTAATGTGTATAGGACACATTACACACAGAAAACAGTAGGCCATGTATGTTTAGATACAAACCATGACAAAATAATTTAAACTTAATTGAACCGTGTCTGTGCATGACTAGAGTTAGTGAGCACTGAGGAAGCTGTAGGCTACTGTATATTCATCCGGACGGCCTCCAGTTCACTTATAACCTAATATGTAGCGCCATCAGGTGGACAAATCTTAGAACAGCGGGCACACGTGACGCAAACGAAATGTTAAATTGGAACACATCAGCTCAGGGAATGTGTGAGACACTATCATATGGGTTTGCTTTTAGAAAATGGATAAAGTATACTATACATCCTAATATTCTCATATCATGACTTTATCCATTATACTGTATACATTTAAAGTAAAACCAAAATCTAAGAATAAATATGCAAGCAAGGAAATGAAATCTATTTAAAAACAGATGTTCCATATGCCATCATCACCGCCATATACCTGCTTGTAGTCCCTGCTCGCATTAGCAGTGTCTTCCGGGTCTAAATGGCATTTTTCGTATAGTTTCACGTTGATTTATGTTCAAATAAATCTGAGCTTTTGACATACACCTTAGATATACTGAGATCTTCTTTTGCAAGTTATATAATGTTTGCTACCTGCTAAATGTTCAAAGTCAGCTACCGGGCGCGCGTTATGCACTTCACCCCTTGCCAAACTCTTTTGGTCATCCTTGAAAAGGACTGCCAAAGCTGTAAAACCAATACCAACGGACATACCATAGCAACTTGGGCGACTTTAATTTGCCTAACTGCGGCTGCACAATACTGTGTATGGGCTCAATTCAAGGGCCGCGAGGAACACGGTCTTCAAAGGTGTGGCCTTCCGTGACTGCGAAGGCCGATCTGGGCCGAACCAAGCTTCGTTAAATGAAACGGTCTACGGAGCTGATCCTTGCCTCACAAAGCGCCGCCCCTGTCACCTAGCAACCTTGACAGCTAACATTACGTACAGCCAGTGACACCGCTACCAAAGATTCTAGTGCTAGCTCTGGAATCTTTGCCACTACTAACTGAAGTTTTACTTTGAAGAGAGGGAGAAAATGAAGAATGGAGCCAGAAAATTGTGTTTTTTTATTTTACTGTATGCATTTTAAAACGTATTCCTTCGTCGCTGCCGCTGGTTGGTTGGATAGGTCGGGAAAAGAAGGCTGCATTTGAAGGAGCCTTCGAAATGGGACCGCCTAGTCGCGCCACTGTGACGCATTCGGTCTTAGAATGTAGCCCTTGAAGGGTGCGGCCCACGCCAGCCTTATTAGACTTCCGGGTTTGGCGGTGTCAAAATAAAACTCCGCTCCAAAGCACCCAAATGTATCTATCTGATAATAGAATTTGGGTTAGGATTAACCTGAGGTTAGTGGTTAAGGTAGGGTTTAAGATGAGGGCTGGGGTTATGAAATCTAGGTTAAGTTTATGCCTGAGGTTGGATGTTTAAGAGTTAAGATGAAGACTAGGCCAGTTAAGTTAAGGCCAGGGGAATGTTTATACCGGCTTTCTACTGATTAGCTTTTTGGACTTTTCTTACCCCTGGCTGTTAACACGCGTCCTATAATCCAGGAAGTTATCTCAGTGGGGG
The DNA here is from genome assembly GCA_025447815.1 of Percopsis transmontana. NCBI lineage: Eukaryota > Metazoa > Chordata > Actinopteri > Percopsiformes > Percopsidae > Percopsis > Percopsis transmontana. The sequence continues at coordinate 3,001 of JAOEHI010003232.1, forward strand.
TGTTTCGTAGTAAAGTGGGCGTGCCATGTAGTAAAGTGGGTGTGTCGTGTAGTCTGCGAGACTGAAGATAGACCCTTCTCGCTGAGTGATTTGAGTGATGTGTTTTATATACGCTGGAGTGATAGCTTGCATGTTGCTAAATGCTCACTTTAAATACTTAACAGTTGAGTAATTGACAAACAGACTTCTATTCAGGATTCTTGAAGTGGAAGTGGGACCCAGAGGTCTTTCCAGAAGAGGTTGAGGAAGGTCTTCACAAAAGACAGATGGAGCTGGAGAAAGAACTAGATTCAGTATTGGAATGATTGTAATGGTCGTTAATAAAGGCAAGAAATTGTATAAGTTTAAGCACAGTCACTATTTGCCTTTATTATACTTGGCTATATAGGCGATATTCCCTTCAAAAGTTAGTACATAATATAATTAAATTCATTTCCATTTTCTCAATGTGAAATAGCCTTACGTCAGATTTGAATAATTGTAATAATTGTTGCAATCTTACGCAGAGTGATACAACAAAAGTAGCAATTTAAATATAAAATAGACCAAAACCAGATACCAGACTATTCTGGTATTTTAGCATTTTAGCAGTTTAGCACCTGCCCCTGAAGATCTTCCTGCACATCCATGACCCCATGTATATGTACATGGGGTATATGTACGTGTTTATGACATGTGCAAATATATGTGACATACATTACATCTGGAATTACTTTGTTTACCACTGAGATGCAGTCTGTACTAGACTTGACTCCACTTAAAGGCATACAGGTAGGCCAACTCCGGGCTCGAACCCACGACCTTCCGTCTGGGAGTCCAACACTCAGACCACTAGACTATCCTGCCCCCTACTGGCTGGGAGTCCATCACCCAGACCACTAGACTACCCTGCCCCCTCACAAAGGCAAATGCGCATTCGAGAGTGCTAACTGCGTGCTAACATACAAAAGTCACAACACAAAGTACAACATCACGAGACACCGTACAACACAGTAAGTGCGTACACTGGATGACACAGAGCTGATCTGATATCAATAAGGCGGAGTGTGCATGGCTTGACTGAAGCATTTAAAGTGCAGAGTGCAAACCTGTATCTAAGAGTGTGTAGCCTACACAACATAAGTGTAAACAGTATAAGAGTGTACACAGTGACCCTTCCCTTTAAGGGGACAGGTGTAACTGACCCATGCCAGGAAAATGCCCTCCACAGCATTACAGAGCCTCCAAAAGCCTTCACTGTATGCGTCAAGCATTCAGGCCTGTGCCACTCCCTTGGTGTATGCCACACATGCTCCCGCCCACTTGTGGAGAATATGGTGGAGGATGACTCATCCTTTTCTTCCACATCTCCGATGGTTTTGGCCCCACTGAACTCTCAAATGCGCATTTGCCTTTGTAATCAGGGGTTTATGCACTGCAACCCCATCATAATATCCCTCTCGGTTCTTGCTGACACAGTCTGATGACATCCAGCGTTGACATTCTTAGTCACCAGGGAAACAGTTGCTCTTCTGTTTTTCCTCACATATGGTATCACATATCGTATCATAACGCACACGCATCACTGTCATCAAATGTGCGCTTTCTACCATATTTCTATGATGTCTTTCCCATGGATCTAAATGCAGACGTCACTTCACTACTGAAACTCTCGCCAGTTGAGCAGCCTGACTGAAGCTCCTGCAATCCGTTCCCAAACAATAACCCCTCTGTCGCTTAGATCTTTACCTCTTGCCACATCAATCATCTGGGCCAGCATTTCTATACATTCTAATATTCCATCTACCCCCTCATTGCCAAAATGATGATGCACTAAAAAACTACAGTACACTAGCAAAATAACTACAATACACTGTGATAAGTAGGGTAGATCAGTAATAGTGAGATTAGGAGAGAGCCTAACACAAGCTATAACAACTGCAGTAATTCCACAATTCTAACCAAGACATAGAAGTGTATGGTGTGTTTGTGTGTGTGCAAGTTCTAATACAATAAATACTACAGTCCTATTCATGTAAAACTACCATGCTTTAATAGCAACGTTTTTTATCATCCTTGTTCATCTTTAATTAAAGCAAGAGGTCACTTGTGGACAGACAGTGTTAGTAAAATCAAGCTAAGGAGTCAGAATCACGCCTAGGCTATAGACGGCTAGTCAAATAGCACAATCCTTGATGGAAGTTATGGGTGTTGTGTACTGTATTTGTGCATTTTGTAAATGTACTACTACTGGCCGTTAATTGACGCTGACGTTGGTTTCTAAATGATTTCCAGAAGATTCCAAAAGACACTGTTATACAGTATACACTGGATCAATGTGGTAACAAAAATAGCTAATATTATGGGCTGGTTTTAAAAGGCGGTGGGCTGGTCTCCAGGGCCACTATATATCTCCAGTCCCTTCCTGTATCGCAGTGTTCTCAAACTTTAATCCAAAGCGAATTAAAGTGAGTGAGTGAGTTTCAGCTTGGAGTCAACCACCCTAACCAAAGTCCTATTAGGGTGTCCTAGGGATAGGATCAGTAGCCATCTTGGTAACGGCAGTTAGCCCACAGGCGTTACCATTTTCAATTTACAATTAGGTCATTGGAAGGTCACATGACCTTCTGGCTGGGAGTCCAACACCCAGACCACTAGACTATCCTGCCCCCTACTGGCTGGGAGTCCAACACCCAGACCACTAGACTATCCTGCTCCCTACTTCGGGCAATTAATACTTCCACTACGCATGCGCAAGGTCAGTGCAACCACCGATCGACCGTTATAAAGCAAATGATTGGCTCTTTTCTTATGTAACTATAAAAGAAATGAGAAAGAGAAAGAGCTTTTTCCCTTTTGTTTAATGTTTGCACATACATTTTGTACGTCACTGAATAGAGCCCTAAGTAACTCGGTAAAGATTTTCCCATGGATAAAGATAATTTCAGAATATAGTAACCCACCGTACAGTTCTGGGACCATGGAATTTACTCAAAGAACCGACGTTTGTTACCGCTCCGAATAATGTCCACAAGAGGTTGCTGCGTCGCCAGATTTGAGAGCCAAGCAAACAAGTACGTTCAAATCCACTAGGATCCACTAGGGGAGGGGGGGGGGGGGGGGACATCTGTACTGCACTCTGTTATTCATTCTACTTGCCCACTATTGTTTTTACTAAATCCAACTCTTTTTTTCTCTCACGGAAACATATGCATGTCGAATGCTGTTGCTTTTGTTGTTTTTGGATAGATAAGTCAATTAATATATGACTGAATGTTAGCACGTCTGCAGCCTGCATCCTTGCTGAGGGTAGGGGGGCATTCAGTCCGCACGGGACAACTGGAAGGCCTACTGGAGCAGCAGTAGACCTGGGGACTTACACGCCGCGCGCATATTCTTCGGAATTCTCCTTTAGCGGATCCACGCGCTCCCTGCATGTGTTTGCACGCGCCAATCCAAATGAAGGCAGCCGAGAAGCGCTTCGTTGCTAGGCACTGTGATCCCTGTGGCAACAGGTACGTTTTCCTCTACTTCTAGCTCCACAACATGTTCATAACTTTACTGACTGTCTCGTTTAGAGTTTAGGCTTCTAAGGCTGATAATAAATATATAACGTTACATATATACAACATATAACAAACCTATCCAATCCAGTCAGGATGACCCCTCTCCTACATATTTCAGAGATAAAGCTGCAATAACATAGTCGTGCATTTCTCCAGTTAGGTTAAGAAACTGCTTACTGACACTCAAATATAAGTTGAATTTTGCACAATATATTATTGTAGAATTTATAATTCGCCATGTAAAATAGACTATTCAGACCCCGGTTAGCAATTGGAAAATCAGTTGGAGACAGACCACGCCTTTTTGACCTTATTTCCAATCATCATAGAAGACCGGTGTTGCTATTGCATGTACAGCCAATCCGAATCGGAGAGTGAGCTCCCATCGCATCACAAAGCCAATGGTCATCCGTATGCAAATATACCGGCAACCGCATTGTTCCAAGAATTTTATGAGAAGTTACCAGATTTGTCCTCTCAGTTGCAGCGAAGTGAACGAACGAGAGAGTGTATGTCAAAACAGCGGGACTATATAAAAGCATTACCTACGAATTAATGGTGGACTTGGACTTTATGTGCAACATGACTTTTGAGGAACTAAATGGGGATTATTCTCAAGAAAGGTAAATTTGGATTATGTTGGTACAAGTATGTAACGTTATGTCAGCACGGGACGTCTTGCCAACCTGCGTAGTTCTGTGTTCAGTGCACTCAGTGTAACGTTACTGATGCACAGGGCATAATTATTTATATGTATTTATCAAAAAAATGTAAAGCAAAATCACAGAAAAATATTTTTAACATTTGAAAAAAATAAGGATGCATAAGTGATACACGTTTTTGTCGGAGCACTTCGTACTTTCAACCTTGTTATTGAGGGTGTCGTGCGACGCAGTTTTCCAGGAACATATGACCTAACGCTAGCGGGGAACCATTAAATGGTGCATTTGGGTTTCAGCTTAATAACTAACGCTGGATGTCCAGCGTTAGATGAAAGTTCGACATTTGTTTGTGTATTTTATTCTCAACTGATTTGACGATGTTTCGTTATCCACTTGTTATCCATTCTAGCTAGCAGTTTAAGATAGCCAGACAGACTGAGGAAAGTTAGACGTTGTGGCTTTGATGCAATGTTAATATCACTAACTCATTTTGTCTCTCTGTTGCAGAATGGATTCGGTGGCAAAAGCTTTGGAAGAAGTGCTCACTTCTGCATTGCCGCAAGGCTGCATAACAGTTGGTGTCTATGAGGCAGCCAAGTCACTTAATGTGTAAGTTCAGTTATCAGTTAGTTCCTAACTTTTTATCGCTTTACGGTTGTGTCGGATCCCTTAGCAATTTTTGCATCTGTGAAATATAAAGGCTAACTAGCCAATTTATACAAGCTAAAATCAAGACTGAAGTACTTAGTTAAGTCTGAGGACCCAAATGCGTTGATACGTGTAACATTTCTATCGCAAGTCTTAACTATTTTTTATTTTTTTATTTTTTTTAACACAATCCAGTGATCCCGACAACGTGGTTCTGTGCATCCTGGCCACGGATGACGAGGACGTACAAGATGTGGCACTTCAGATCCACTTTACACTCATCCAGGCCTTCTGTTGCGAGAACGATATCAACATCCTGAGGGTCAACAACAGCAGGCGCCTGGCACAGATACTCAGCGAAGGAGGGGAGTCGAGGCAGAGTGGGGGTGAACCCATGGACCCGCACTGTGTCCTGGTCACTGTGAGTACCTCCTCTCGCTCTAGTGTTATAGCCAAGAGGGCTCTTTTATAGAGAACTCTTTCAATATTTTGTGTGTCAATGTTTTTCAGCTTACAGTCACGCTTGCTTTACCGTTTTTATAGTGCACTAGTAATAACGACGCTTGTCAGAACCATGTGCTCTGCAGAAAAGTCAATCCTCAACTTATATGGGTGAATTCGAAAGGGGTTTTACTAGAGGGAAATTACTTTTAGGTGCACATGCGCTCACCATTAAACTTCAGAAACGTGAATCTAAATGTTTGTTGGGTGGCCATAGAAAGAATAGACATGTGCTCTTTTAATTGACCGCACTTTTTCCTGTCTGGTTGATTTCCTTAGAGCCCACATGCTTCGTTGTGGAAGGACCCGGCCTTGAGCAAAGTGAATGGATTCTGCAGGGAGAGCCGGTGTATGGATCAGTGGGTACCCATCATCAATTTACCTGAGCGATGAAGAGCCTTTACGATGCATAGCCAAGACCTGTGAAAGGACTGTTCTCTGCACGGGGGAAGTAGTGTGCACCCTGATGGGCGCGTTACCACCCTGGGATCAAATTCAGTAGCCATGCTGATGGGAAGATTACCTGCAAACATCAGAGTTAATCAATTTGGAAGAAAAAAAGATGATGACCCAAGCTGTCTACATGGGGGGAGAAAAATCTTTGTAGGGGACTGATTTCCACTCGGACAGGACCGTTGGGAGTTGTGGCTTTGGAGATGTACAGTAGAGAGGCGCTTTCTATGTATCGTCATGAGGCGAAAGTCAAGAGTCTTTGCGTTACCCCGTGAAGATGGACTCTGTGCAGGATTGTGTCGTTTATTTGAGTGGTACCGCCTTTTTGATGACTCACAGTGGCATTAAAATAGAACGGTGAGCCACTGAAAGGCACTCCTGAGTGGACCGGGGCCTGCTACGTGCCTGTCTCTGTAGAAACAAAGCACTTGTGGAAACACTGGGACCTTTTGACATTTCATATAAACCGTTGATGTTGGTTTTGTTACTATTGTTATTTAAAAAAAGGGAAGGGCTTAATATAAAATCAATTCACTGTATTCATTGTTTACTATGCAGACTGGTTTTTTGCTTACATGGATTAGCTAGTTCTTTTTTTTTCTACATTTAAGTTATTTCTAATTATATTTAAGTGTATTTATGTTATCTTTTTTACATTAATATTTGCAAAATTCCAACACTTTTGTACTGTGGTCAATAAAGTATTATTTGGAGCCAGAACTAGATGACGCCTTTTCATTTTGCATTTCTAGAAACTTACCAATGCTGAGCTGCATTTTGACCCCCTCACCCCCAAGCAAGCACTTGTAAAGGGCAGTCACGTGCAGATCACAGGGGTCACGCTGGCCTCGGTGACATGTCTGCGCTGGAGGGGAACAATATCTGCTGAGGCTTCTGGCCCAGTCAGCAGGACAACATTCATTCATCCAAACTGTTTCCCTTTTCACACAACCCTGGTTATTTGACGGACAATGCAGGTTCAGGTTGCAGTTTTGCCAGCTGACTTCCTTAAACAGAGTGTGTGTGTGTGTATGTGGGAGAGAAACACACAGGTACAAAGTAATATAATGGTACTAACAATGGGTATTGTGGGCATTGTTGTTAGAGATGATTACTTATGCACTTCAAATGGCGAGCTCTGTGAGTGTAGCCCAGATCAACTGCTGTCAGCACAAGGGCTTGTGGGAGTAATGTCGGTTGGTTCTCGTCTCCTACACCAAAACAGGGCGGGGCTAACGGCATGCATAAGCCTGGAATTCCTGGAAATTCTGACGGAGTCACTACTGTGCACTCCCACAAGCTGTCCCGGCTAACCTTACCCGTCACATGCGCTGGCACGCAACACTAGCGGATGTTAAATATTTGATGTCAGCCGCCTTGCAAATGCAGGCCTTCCCCTTGAAACTGCCGAGTCACGGTTACGGGTAGACTGCAGGCCTCCCTCAGGACCCGGTTTCTGCTTGGACTTTAACCGTCACATGACAAATCATATGACGTCTGTTAATGCTGCCAAATTTGTAATTGGGAAACTGCCTACAGTATTGAAAGTACACGCACACACACACACTAGAGTGCTGGTTCACATTGTTCTCTACCACTCCCCCCCCCGGGCTCACACTGTTCTCTACTCCTCCCCTTATAGCCGCACTTGGTGCATAGTTGTGATCAACGGTGAACTGGGGCTGAAATTTGGGGTCTCAGGTTTGCCCACAACACAATTGTGGGGTGCTTTAAAATGGCACACTGTAGTATCAGCTATATGATCCGATCGTACCCCTTATGGTTGAAAATGTTTCTTGAGTGACATGGCATAATTCCTTTAGTTCAGGAAAAAAAACACTATTTGTTTGAATAAGACGAAACCGATATGCTAGACGATTCCTATCACAGGAGGTCAGGTTATCATGTGACGTGAAAGGTCAGGCTTTAAGTGTGATTCTCCTCTGGGAAGGTCAGGTGCTGCTGCTTGCAGACACTGTGTTGTCATCACATGCCTATGGGTAAAACCAGGCAACCTTAGACCACTAGACTATCCTGCCCCCTAAGGTGTTGGACTCCCAGCCGGAAGGTCGTGGGTTCGAGCCCCAGAGCTGGCCTACCTGTAAGCATCCTTGAGCAAGA
>JAOEHI010003233.1:0-10929 GCA_025447815.1 Percopsis transmontana
AACAACCACCCCACCACACCGTTAAAGCCCCCCCCATTTGGTGTGGTAACGGGTTTTGTAATCTGCCAAACCCACCCGGTTTTTGCCCCCCCCCCCCCTCTCTCTCTCTCTCCCACTCTCTTCACTCAGATGAAATTTGAAGGCAAAATCAGGAGGCTGCTCGGAGATGAATTTCAGGAAAAGGTTTCACTGTTTCCTTTCTCTGCTCCTCTAGAGGGCGTCACCTCTGTTACCCAAGCTAATTAACCCCTGCTACACTCTTAACTGTGTGTTGTCCCCTGTCTTTATGATTTACAGTAGAGTACAGTAGTGTGTCTTTGCGCATCTGAATGTTTTGGCTTATATATGTGTCAATGACATTATTTTACAGGGATTTTCAAAAGGGTTCTGCTGCTATTGTATGTAGTTGCACTGGTAGAAAAAAATAGTATTTGATGCTTGCATGTATAAAACACATCTTAATAAATGTGCTGCATAGTTAAAATAACAAATACTTTTGAATAGTGTTCTAACAAATGTATAATTTTGAGTGGCATCAATTGAAGAAAATAACACAAGGTGTTATCTCTTTTAATAATAGTAATAGAAAGCTGTGAAATGTAGCTATCATAACAATAAAGTCAAACCAAATTCTTGCTATTAATATTTTTCTTATAGAGCTGTGAAGTGCTGATTGTTATTTCTCTCCTCTGCTTGTAGGTGCCTTTTCTGTCTCCTCTAGAGGGCAATATCTACCTGCGTCTGGAGAGTGAGAGTCATTCTAACATTCAGCACCAAGGGTTCCTGGTCAGTAAGGCCTTCATCCCAAACATCACTGCATCAGCTGACTGGCCCCTTAGTAAATACACAAGAGATCTGAGTCCAAACTATTTTACATCCATATGTCAAATACATCCTAGATTACTTGGTGTCCTAATTAGTTCTGGTTAATCAGAAAATGCTCCACTGTGAATAATGGCATGATATGATTGTATGTTTAAACCCAGTCTGTGTCCTCAGACCATGTTCCAGGTGGTGAATGGGTTTGGAGTTTGGCACCGGCGGTTCTTTGTCCTGCAGGGGAATGTCATGAGCTACTGGAACCACCCCAACGACAGGGAGAACAAGGTGGAGCAACACAAACGCATAAAGTTTCTCTATTTGTGTACCAAAGAGCTGGGAGCACTAGTGCTAACCAGTTAAATTATTCAATAGTGCCACAAAAAAGAAAAAATACCATTCACCACCATTCATTTCTCCTTTTTACTCATTTTTTTTGTATAATCTTCCCAGGCAGCAGAGGACACCATCTCTCTGTCTAGTTCTCCCAATCAGTGTGTGAAGCCAGTCAAGAGGGACTCCTGCGCTCGACCTTTCACCTTTGAGCTGGTCAGCAGTGTTGGCCCACAAGATGATCACCAGGAAGCGGTCACCAAGTACGTTACGCTGATGTCCACAATGTGGACAAATCGTTTAATGTCACATAATTTTCCTGCAATGGTTGCATTTCTCATTTGGACTTAAGATGTGTTTTCTCGGTTCCTCAGGTCCTGGTTCTCGGCAGACACCAAACAGGACCGTTCTGACTGGATGGAGAAACTGACCCAGGCTCTGTTGGACTTTCACACGTGGAACCGTGCGGACCAGGTGCTGACGGACACCCAAGGGACCCGGGTGTCCACCAGCAGCAGCCTGAGAGAGAGTATCCTCTAATCTGAGTCACTTTTACTGTCTGAAACATGCAGGTAGTCTGAATGTCTTCATATGCAGAGAGACCAGAGGCCGTACCCTGTTTCAGTTGTTTGTCAAATTGCTGCAGAATTCCCAATCGAGATTAATGGTTTCATGTGATTCTTATGGGAGGTCTTGTTGATTATTATTATTATTATTATTATTATTATTATTGCAGTTGTGAGCAGGAGTTAAACTCATTATCATACAATATTATTTTTATTTGATTTGCAATAATTTAATTTTTTATGTATGAATTACATTTATGGAATTAATTTGGGATAGGGCAAGCGGCGCGCTTATGCAAATATAATCGGTCACTATCTACTGGTCCTGTAGTGGCTTATATACTATAAAAGCATAAATGATCTATTTAGGTACAGATATACCTTTATCATTACTGGAAATATGACGTAAATAAATGTATGTACATGTATTCACACTAAAATGATCAGTCAAGTAGCCAAAAATATGTGCAGTGACACTACAACTAGTTATTGTAGAGATTAGTGTTGAGCTTTGGAATAATAGAGATTTGATTGCTTTCCTAAAATATATAAATGCTATTACTCCAGTTCATTAATGTCTACATCTGTTTATCCTCCTTTAGTACACCCATTTGCTGGCTTTCAGCTTCACTCGAATCCTCTACCAAGTGGGTTAGAAGCACAGCATTTGTGTTTTTGCACGTTTATTTGTACTGTAGTGGAGAGTATTGGTCTAGAAAAAGATCTATGATTTGGCTTCTAAGGACTCTGAAGGGACTATTATTGTTGCTGTTGTCTTTATTATCCTATAGTTATTTGTAAACACCTCTGCTTCTTTGTGTTCCTCTCAATGTATCAGTGTGTCCTATTCTGTTATGACTGTTCTTGTCAAATCTCCTTCTCTGCCCTTGATTGAAGGTACCAATAAATTAACATTCAGTGGTTTGTCATACAACATTGTTTTTTTCATATTGTAATTGGAATAAATGGCATCCAAATTTATTGCCAGCTTCTTGTTCTTCTGAGCGTTCAATAAAACAAAGGTGGTTCTATCTTGCCCTGGTTTTTCTTGCAAATGAGACTCATCTGGTAAAATAAAGCTGGCTGTGTTAAAGCTTTCAGTTGAATGCTTTTTGTCCCTCTGTGGCAATTGTAGTCTACCCAATACGCACAAAATAGTTCACACGTGTGTGAGAGCTATTGTTCCTGAGGTATGAGTTGTAAGTCTGACTACATGTATAGTTAGCCTTGCAGACTGGCAGGAAATCAGCACAGGTCAGGAATGTCATATAGGAAGTGGTCTAGAATTAGACTTCCTGTTCCTCTCCATTTGGGTGGAGGTTGTACTCAAGGTGATGACAACATTGGGAGGACCACTTTATTCTGCTTCCACAACGCTCACAGCTGTGCAGTAGCTGTGCGATGCAAAGGCCGGGTCAGGGTTGTTATTCCCGGGAGACAAGGTGGTATTTTTAAGCTGTGGCCTTCAGGTTTCACACAGCATGTCCACTAACTATTGATATCACTTTGCCTTCCTCACATTCTGTTGTGGTTTAAATTTGAAAATTGATCACGTTTACTTACTTTAATCGACCTACGCACTATTTCACAGAAGCAAAGTGAAATGTATTAAAATGTAAATGTGAGGTACAGTAATTTATATGCATTCATACACATTCCTTCACAACCAATTTCTGCCTTCATCACACATGCATATCAAGCACAAATTTTGTTTGTTTTTATTTCCATGGGTTTGTCTCCCAGCTGAAATGTCCTGCCTTCATCCTTGAACAAGATACCCGGCCTTTACCTACTCCTAAATACTTCAGGGTTGTCAGATCAAATCATCTGCTAAATGGCTAGATTGTAAAATGTTTAGTTAGTGTATCTGTTATTGCATATATTAGAATTGCAAACATTCTCAACCTAGTCCAAATGTATTGCATCTCTTTAAATGTTGCAGTGTTATTTTTGTTAGATGCTAATACCTCTAGATTTTTGTAAACTTTTCCACTCGTGGCATGTTTGTATCTCTGCTGGAGGAGACCATTTTAATGAGACAATGTCCTTGTAAGAGCACCATTACAGCTGAGGACAATCACTTCCAAACTCCCTTAAACATATTTGACATTTTGGTCTCCTTGATATTGTATCATCAGTGTCTTTTGAGATGGCTTTCTGGAAAAACCCAAGAGAATGAACCCAGTGGAGATCATTGCACCAGAACTAAAGAATCCTGATATTTGTAATTTCATAATTTTCCCCAACAGTATGTTTACGTTGGCTTCCATCACTGAGCCATGCAATGTGAAGAGGTCAAGGAGCTTGAGTGTAAACTAGGAGGATGTTGACAGGCCCTCTGTGACAGAACAAGTTGTCCCTTACGGTTAAAAATAAAAATGCTTTGTTTATTTGTTTGTTGTCAAGTTGTAATGTTAACATGTGTACCAATATAAACTTTATACATTTTAAATCATGCATTGCCAGTTGAACGAGGTTGTTTGTATTTGTATGTGTATTTATTAAGTTCATTATATGATATCCTCAAACAATTAAAATGAGATCATTTAGCAGGCACTTTTATCGAAAGTGACATTCTACTTGCAAAACTGGTGGTTAACCGGTTCAACTGTTGACAAATGTACTAATGTAAGTCGCTTTGGATAAAAGCGTCTGCTAAATGCTGAAAATGTAAATATAAATTCAATGACTACAATTACAAGTATAAAGGAAGGGGTTAGGTCACTTCTAGAGGATACAGGTAGTCTGGGCATGTTGGGGATCGATCTCCCTGGCATTTCCGCTGGGAGTTAACCACGCTAACCACTAACCAATCCAGTCCTAGGAAACCTCAGCATCGCTGGCCAAACTCAAGTAACATCAAACAAAGCAGCCTTGGACCAAGCATCCCAGTCTCACTATTTAGTTTATTTGTAAGATAATATTGATATTAATGTATTGTTATTAGTCATAATAATAAAATGATCAATAATAATATATGTATGAGTTCTTATACCTGTGAGGTTTTCTGGATTTTTTTTTTTTTTTTTTGTTTTCTGGATGTTAATAATGTCTTCTACATTATGCTTGTTTCCACAACTTCCTGTTTATTTAATTGGTTTGTGCTCTGTGTTCAAGAAAGGACACTCAGATCCATTTCCCATATCCATTTGTCTCCCTCTCTCTGTCTCTTTCTCTCTCTTTCCCATCTTCATTTGTCTCCCTCTTTCTCTCTCTCTCTCTCTCCTGCCTCCATCTGGATCATTTCATCTGGGTTTCTTGCTTTCTCTTTCTCTCTATACCCACCCTGCCTCCTGCTCTCTCTCTCCCTCCCTCTCTCTCTGGCCCTCCCCCTTTCTCTCCCTTCCTGCCGGCCTCCTGGTAGAGGATGTGTGTGTCTGAAAGTGTGTGTGTGTGTGAGAGAGAGAGAGAGAGAGAGAGGAAAGCCTTCAGTAGAATGGATATTTGCCCTCTCTCCTCTACCCTTCTTTCTCGTCCTCTCTCTGTCAGTCCCTCACTCGCCCTCGAAGAAGAGGGGATTTGGTGGACGGACGAGCGGCCGGACTGCTGAAAACTCAACTTAAATGTCAGACAGGGATCAAAATGGATCTGACATACCACAAGGTAAAATAGACACACACACGCACACACAGTAAACAACCATGTACCAGCTCCCATTAAATGACCAACATCTATTTATTCAAAATTCTCTCTGCAAAAGTCACAAAACAAAATAGCAGATGACTGTAGAGTTGGTTTTCAATGAGGTACATTTTAATGAGCTCTTTCCTTAGCCAGTCCATCTGGAATGTCCTCAGTGACAAACACAGGAAGGAAAGATAAGTGAGGCTGGTTTATTGACAACGTCTACCTGCTGTAACCTGAGTGGTTGTACTTTCAGTTGTCTCTCAAGAAACCTGTGAGTGTTCTCTGAATATCAAGGCATGGATGGCTCACGTTAACTCTCCTGAGACAGAACGACATCATTCGCTGTTTTGCAGAGCTGCTTATGACAATTTTGTTAGTAATGCTAGATAAGTGTCCCATGACTGGCCCAGAGAGACAAACAGCCTTTTGTGTGTAATTCAGACATATAAGTGTGCGCAAGTATGCTTCTGAGGTCCTATCTTTCCTTAAGTGCTTAATTAAGATTTTAATAGTAAAGCATAAATGTGCTATGAAGCATCCTTAACTATACGTCATGCCTAATAGAATAATAAATGTTATATAACCTACTCTAAATAATACTGTATTTATATGTATTTTATATGAAAAATTTATCTAATGTTATTTCATTTATATAGTTGTGTCTAAATAAGCCTTTTATTAGCAACATATAATATAAAGTGTGACCATTTTTATTTATATTGTACATATAATGCTATACTAACTAAAACATTTAACCTTGAATGCTATACATCTGTACGCATTCTCACCCACACCTCATCCAAAATGTCTGAGATTCCAATCTACAATTCGCTTAAAACCCCTCTCGCTCCTACAGTAAGCCCTCTAGACCCACACGCGTACACACACGCTACGCACGCACGCACACAGGCACACAAGCACACAAGCACACAAGCACACAGGCACAGCACATTACGATGTGCTGAGTCACGGAGCAGCACAGTATTGAGTTCTAATAGAATACATGTGATGCCATGCTGATGGTTACATGACGGACAAACTGCGTATCGCCAAGAGTGCAGGATTTACTGTCTGTCTTCCGACCTTATCGACGAATGGTGTTGTCCTGCTCGTCCGGCTAGCTCTGTGATTGGACGGCTGGCTAACCAAGTGTATTCAAGCACGACGAAAAAGCCTTCTGTCCTTTGAATTGGATGAAATAAAAACCTGTTTTTTTCATATAGCAAGTCGATGGTATCATTGAAGTCTTTTAGGGGCACATGAAATGAGGTGCAGGCGAGAAGGCCACGTGGGACACTACATGAAGCTACAGTCTTTTATTTACCTTCAACTGACAGACACGGCCCCCCCTACCTTTGAGGTTTGGCCTGAAGTGCAGCGGGCAGAATGCCTGGCGAGGGGCGCGGCCCTGAAATGGGCCTCTGGCGTGTTCTGCCGGCCCGAACACCTGGAGAAGCTCAGCCAATACCGAAAGAGAGAGAGCCAGCGGACTGCCTCCATTCACTCCAGGCTCAAGGTGAGAGCATTGTGTAAAGGGGGCAGGATAGTCTAGTGGTCTGGGTGTTGGACTCCCAGCCGGAAGGTCGCGGGGTTCGAGCCCCAGAGTTGGCCTACCTGTAAGCATCCTTGAGCCGGGCGCCTAACCCCTAAGTTGCTTTGGATGAAAGCGTCTGCTGAATGACCTAATTGTAATTGTAAAGACTTGATGATGTTCCGGTGTCTGCCTCCCAGTCTGTGAAGCTGCATGGTGTGGGACCCTTGAGTCTCAGATCAGAAGTGACAGTCCTGTCTGTCTGTCTGTCTGTCTGTCGGTCGCCGTCTCTCACAGTCAGTGGTCCAGTCATACCTGGAGGGCGTTGGCTGGGGTCTGGAGCAGCTCAGAGAGGCGAGGGCGGAGCTTAAGGAGGCCTCTCTTGACCTCGGGAAGGCCCAATCCGAGGCCGGCCGAAACGCCGACGGGGTCGATTCTCTGGAGAGGCTGAGAGAGCTGTCACTCAATCACTGTCAGCTGCTGGCCGCCGTTAGCAATCTTCCGCGACTCTACTCTGGTGGGTACCGACCTACAAGCTCTCAGTTAAATGCAAATAGGATATTTGAGGTCAGTTCTCGTCCTTGCACAGGCCTTAACCCTAGTGTAGTTCATCTGGGAGATAAGATGCAATAAGATAGGGCTTAATTTATCCCTAAGGAGATTCAGCCCTGCACCGCCCTCCACCTCACTTACAGTCTAGCCCTTCCCTTATTCTCACTTATAGTTTCAAAGGGCTCCATTTAACACAGGAAATAACAACTTACCCCCCCCCCCCTCCACACACACACACACACACCTCCTGTCTGTGTCTGCCCCCCTGCCCCCCTGCCCCCACTCCAGTGCGTAGCATGGTGTCGGAGACCGAGCGCCTGGTGGAGTCTCGCCGTCTCCTGGAGGCCCACGCCCGTCTGATGGAGCTGGAGCGTTGGCAGGACGACATCCTCTGGCAGCTCCGGGGCGGAGCGGCGAGGCACTCGGACGCAGCAGGAAGTGCCCTGGTCGCCGAGGACGAGGAGATGGTGACGGAGTACTTCTCGGGCGTGGGCCGGCTGGTCGAGGCCCTGGGTGAGGAGGATTCAATTCTTCTGCTCACTTGTAATGTTTTTGATTGGTAAATATTTTCTTCCTAATCCATTCTCCACCAGATACATGGAGGTCTTTTAGAGATAAAGTTACAATGGAAGTAAAGGGACTAAACTTAATTCCGAATTTTCTTTCTCATTTTAATTTCAAAATTTTTTTCATTGTTATATTTGATTTCTAACAGACTATTCTCTTCTCTGGGAATATCGCCGTTTTGCACAAAGCAACATTATGCCCAGCAACTATGGTGTAACGTTGTGAAAATCAGTCGTGTGGCCCTGGTATTGGGGCAAAAGACTAATCCAAACCACCTGTTTGGGATTTGATATCTTGCTCAGGGACACTTTAGTTGGGCACATTATGGAGAGGTTTTATTTGACACAGGTGGTTATATCGCACGTAACATATTCAAGGACTGTCTGTTTACCAGACATATAGTTGAGGCATTATAGCACATTTATAGAGGCTTTACTCCCTTCAAGCTGAACATTCTGTTTCAGCAGATGTTGCACTTTTTTTTCAACATGCCTTAACTTGATTGGCTATCTGACTGGGATAGGATAGGTCAGAGGTGATTGGTTGCAATCCAAAAACGATGTCACACCTGGGGACAAATGTGACCGCAGGTAAGGAGATATGGGCGGTGGTTAGCAGTGGCCTGGCCCTGGCCAGACAGAACCCAACCCCCTTCGTGTCTGCAGTGCGGATTGTGGAGCGGGAAGAGGCTCTGGATCGCGCCCTGCTGGAGGAGAGGGGTGGAGCTGGGGCCCACGACAGACCCCTGCCCCCAGGACGCCCTCGCTGCTGGAGAGATCGGTTCTTCCAGGTGAAGATCAGCTGTTTGAAAGATGTTTAAACTGTCCACCATGTTCTGTTCTATAAATGTACCAAAGAAAGCATGAAAATCCACCTGACCTTTTTATCTAAAGTGACTTACAGTGATTAATAACCCTAACCCTTAAAGTATTAAGGAGCAGGTAGGGGTAGGACATCTTGCTCAAGGACTCTTACAGGTGGGAGTGGTGGGAGTATTGAATTACAAATGAATTCTCCTTAACAGATAGGAAGGAGGAATTCTGTAAAACCAGGTGCTGTACTGATTGACACTTGACAGGACCTGACTGAGAGGGTGTCACAGGCTCTCAATTTAACCTTAAAGCGATAGCGTATAATTTCAATTATCAATCCAAGCGCAATGTTGTACAACTATGCTTGAAAGTAGTTCAGAAGGAGTCACCCCCTCTACAGGATGCTCATGTGTATAGCAGGTGCTGCGCAGACAATTTATCCCACTCAGCAGGCGAGCAACACAGTTTCAGCTCAGACCTTTCTTGCGTGGCAGGTACTAGAGGAGGCAGTTGCGACGCGGTTCCGCAGCGTGTCTTACCTGCATACGCGTGGCCCAGGATTGGCGGGACATCTGGGTGCTCTCCAACACGGTATCATGGCCGACCTGGCCACAGTACGGCACCTCTTGGAGCACTGCGTACCTCCACACTACCGTCTGACGGGGGCTTACCTGAGGGCTAGCCACCGCTGTTTGCAGGCACACCTAGCCCAGGTGAGTGGTTTGAGAATAAACACACCTTTAACCAGTCCAATTTGCTGTACAGTCCTTAATCCCAGTTCAGATCCAGTACATTTTATCTGGAAATCCCTTAATCCCAGTTCAAATTGGAAAAGAGTTGAAGACTGCAAAGATAATGTTTTCAATAATATAATACTTTAATAATGATGTATTTTGCATCATTTGGGGGTGAATTCAGAATTTGGAAAATGTTAACACATTTTAGCTCACTTTGTTTAAAAGAGAGGTTTATGACTCAGGTTATCAGCTGGGATCTGGAGAGTGGTGAAATCTTTGCCATGCTGAACTGGGTTCTACACATCTACAACAGGTGAGAAACCTCTCAAAGCTGCACAGTGTAAAACTAGACGCTTTAATTATTTTGGTGGTTTATGTTTTGGACTTGACACTGTTAGTGGAAAAATATACTATACAGGTATGTGGTAAGGATTTTGATCACATGGTGTAGCAGTGGCATTGAACAGGTTTATCCACTAGGTGGCTCTAAAGCCTGCAGAACAAAAATGTCAACTGAATGAAACACAAACATTAAAGCCCCAATCCGTTACTTCTTTGCTGGGACAGCCATATCGCCGTGTTGTAACGAAAAAAAACGTTTCTTTACAACACGGCGATATGACTGTCAACAACTGCTGCGCCATTCAGTTTCACTTACCACAGAGCTTTCAGTCTCTGCTCCACATCCCATGCAGTTTGATACCAGTGTCCGGTCTGAATCAACGTCTCTCCTAGGGGGGTTCCTTCTCACCAATAGCAGAACAAGAGCGATTTAAAGCAAAATGCGGCTTTTCTGCAGAGCAGCTCCCATCCCTCTGACCCCTGCTTGCCTTTGTTTTATGACACAAAAAATTGTCGAAATGCTTTAGTTCTTGCCTCTTCTACCTTTCTATGAAATCTAATCATGCAAAACGCTGTCGTTTTGCCCAACACATGGACGTCACTCTGACTCAACCATTGTAAAGGAAAACATCAAATAAGGTTGTTTACATTACCGTAGATGTCATTATTTGACGTTTTTTCTAAGTGGGGCAGAACACATCCAATGGAGGAATAACGAATTAGGGCTCTAATCGTGCTCAAAATGCTCAAAGTTGAACCTTAACTGATGAGTTTAGATGCCATTTACAAAGTGTGTTACATTTCCCTCCTTTATTTCCCCCCTCTCTCTCTCTATATATATATATATACAGTGGGGCAAAAAAGTATTTAGTCAGCCACCAATTGTGCAAGTTCTCCCACTTAAAAAGATGAGAGAGGCCTGTCATTTTCATCATAGGTACACTTCAATTATGACAGACAAAATGAGAAAAAAAATCCAGAAAATCACATTGTAGGATTTTTTATGAATTTATTTGCAAATTATGGTGGAAAATAAGTATTTG
>JAOEHI010003235.1:0-10928 GCA_025447815.1 Percopsis transmontana
ATAAAACATTAAACATTTACGCTGACCTACAAACTCTGGCAGCCCTTCACTCATAGCTATCCCTTTCCTGCCCCCCTCCCTTCCCTTCTCCTCAACCACACACACACACACACACACACACACACACACACACACGCACGCGCACACACACACACGCACGCGCACACACACACACACACACGCACGCGCACACAATTTATCGTCTCCGTTTTCCGCTGGCCGATAATGAGGACAGGGCGAGCGAGCGACGCAACTGGAACGTGAGTGTCTTGTTAAATGACAACCTTACCAGACTAGAATACAGAGCTTTAGGGCTGCGATGAGCGGTGAACTCTGCCAATACCCACTGGCGCCAAACAATGTCCAGCAGCGGGTCTCCGTCTTTAAGAAACATGTTTGGGAGAACTCTAATCTGGGCTGCACCCATAAAGTAATCTTCAACCCCCCTCATGCGTCACGGCTTTATGGATTGAGCCTTTCCAGCTGGAGGCAGCAGCCGTAGCTTTTTATCCCACACCGTCGCGTGGCTTTTACAGAAAACAAATAGCATAAATGCAAACTGTTTATCACAATCGACTGCAGATGTTCTTTTGTGGCAAGTGCACTCCAGTGTGGAAATGGTGTGAGCAGCCTCTGGCTCTCTCTCTCTGTCTCTCTGGCTCTCTCACCGTCTTCTGCCCTCTTTTCTCTATCTCTCTCGGTCCATCAGTGGTCTGTAATGCAGGTGATGGAAATTGGTTTCCGAGTGAATTATGTTGCCCGTCCTTTTGTCTCGCGGAGACAATAGCATTTTTTTTATTCCTCCTCCGGAGTGGCTGGCTGAGTCTGAGGCGGCTGCTAACTGTCGCACCGTCAGGGAAGACAGCTTTATTTGTTCATTTCAATATTCCCCGGCTCTTCCGTGACTCCTGTCACCTTTGGCTTCCCGCCAAACGTCCCAAACGACCCGTCTATTAGGCTCTGATTGGCTGATTGATAGGAGCCAGACTGGAAGGCAAAAGTGGAGCATAGAGCTACAGCTGGTAGAGAGGGAAGAAAACCGTGCTAGCCTTCTCTTGCCTTGTTAAAAGAAGGGTTCATAAAAACAAATTAGTAAATTCATAAAACATATTTATAGAATGTATAAAACATAATCGTATGCATTCAGCTCCAACACCCACACAGTTTGGAGTAATTTTGGCTGAACTCAAATTCTGTAAATGAAAACACCTGCGTGGGTGTACAGGGACCTGTGTTCACATTTAAAATACTGTATATTTAGATAGATACATAGATACCAAGGGAGGGTTAGTTCCGTAGCCTCATTTTAGTCACCAAGACCTAGGCTAACCTTCATACTGTGGTGGCCAGTTGTAACAGCAGCAACTGGCTCACTGTCTTCCCTGTCTCTGTCCCGAGGGAGGCCTGGTTATGAGGAAGGGTTAGCCTGTAGAAGAGTTAATTGTACCGGGTCAACCTGCCTGGGATGGATGGACTGCTACAGTTGGATCAGGCAGGCCCGTGGAGGCTGGCCGATTTCCCCACTGAGTTTGGAGCGCTCCTGAGGCGGGGTATCTGGCTAGAAATCCCCCCCCCCCCCTCCCCTGCTTCCTTCCTGATCTGAGCCGTGGAGAAGTGGAGAGAAAAGACAGGCACCAAATCCCAGACCTGCCAACCGGCTCGCACGGATACAGTGGTGCGCGTGTGGTGCACGCACACACGCACGTGGACACTCACGCACGTGGACACTCACGCCGCGCCCGGCAGACAGCTGGGTCTCGTGGGTTGCGCCGCTCGATTTCTTCTCTCTCTCTCTCTCTCTCTCTCTCTCTCTCTCTCTCTCTGCTCCTCCAGCTTGGCAGGAGCCTCTAGCACGTCTCTACACTAACCCTGACCCCCTCCCATCCCCTCCGGTTCCTCTCCTCACCTACATGCTGTCATCCTCCCCTCTCTTTCCCAGCTGGCTCTCTTCTTCTCTTCTCCACTGCTCCCGGAGTGTTCAGGTCTCTTGTGAATATACTGTTCCTTTTTTCTCCTTTTTTTTTAATTTTTAAAAATACATCCGCCCCTATCTCTCTCTCTCACTCTCTCTCTCTCGCGCTCTCTCTCTCTCTCGCTCTCTCTCGCACGCTCTTGCTCTCTCTCTCTCTCTCTGTCTCTCTCTCTCTCTCTTTCATTCACGTCCCTGTCCCCCTCTCGCTCTTATCCTAGGCCCCACCCCTCCCCCGCCATGTGCCCTTTAAGCCCAGACCCCTTCCATGGATTTCCTTTGAGATATGAGCAAGGCCGCTTTAGAGTTCACTCCAAGCGTGTGCTTGCGTCTGAAGCTATGTTGCTTGATATAATGGTCCAGTGTTGTGTGTGTGTGTGTGTGTGTGTGCCCTTCTGCTCCCCTGTAATGAAGTCGATTGCACTGGCAGGGATTATTAGCTCTGAGATCAGTGTGTACAGACAGCTGTGTGCCACTGGTTCTACCACACACACACACACACACACACACACACACACACACACACACACAACCTCCCACAACCCACTTCTTCCTGTTCCTGCCCTGCCCCTCCCCCGGCGAGCATGTCATTTATCACACTCTAATAGCTCACATCATCTCTCTCCATCTCTCTTTTCTCTCCTCTTAAGGATTTGCCCTAGATCCTCGATCACAGAGCCGCCACACTGCTTCAACCCCCTTCTCTCTCACACACACACACACACACACACACACACACACACACACACACACACACCTCACACAGAGACATGCACAGCTGCCCACCTGCTGGGGGGCCTAACGACCTTGTAATGCGCTCTAACGACGTAGTGTTGTAACCAAGTGCAGTCCAAACACACGACGCGATGACGACACAGCCACTAGGCTCCACGCGATATGGGCCCCCCGCCGTCCCTAGGGGGCCCGGAGAGGTAAGGGCAGGGGGTCGGCAGGACCCGATAGCATCACGAGGGGCCGGGTTTCACATGGACGAAAATCTGAAGCCTGTCTAGTGTGGTCCTTTAGATGCAGCAGGCAACACGCCTAACATCTATATTAACGTTGCCGGTGTGTTATGGCACAGGAAAAGTGCTCCCGCGCGGGGGGGAAAAAACAATACTCTGACAGTGTGGCTCTGAGCAGACAGAATGCAAATGGATTTCAGATGCTGAAATGGAAATGGAAATGAATGGCGGATGAGGTGTTTCTGTTTGCCTCGTGGAGATACAGTGACCCAAATTGTATGTAACGCCGCCGCAAATTGCTGCAAGTGAAGCCGTGCCTCTCTCCCCCCCCCCCCCCACCCCACACCTCTCTAACTCCTTGCCCATCTCTACATTGGTTCTCCCGTAAATTACCTTCCCCCCCCCCCCCAAAAGCCATGCCATGTTGTCTGCATAGGAGGGGTTACCGTAGCAACGGAGCAATAATTCATCCCCTCTGTCGCGCGGAAACGGGAGCGTATGAATATCGCATGACAGGCGAGCCTCGGAGTGGCGTTTGCGCACCCCCTCTTGTTCAGCGTAGTGCGGGACTCACTCCCAGACGTCTTCCCAGGGACTCGGGTCCGTCGCAGGGATGTAGATTGGGGATAACGGGGCTGGTGACACATGACAGGTGGCGTGTGGGGGACTGCTGGCGGGGCTAATAGCATGCTTCCACACACATGCGACGCAAGCTGTTGATTCTACCCATGCTGACACATGGCACAGGAGCTGCGGTATCATTCCTTCCCGGAAAACACGAGGGATTTGGAGTGGGACAACTGCCCTTTATGCTCCGTTGTTTACTTTTTCAGACGGATAAGAGCAGCTTGCTTTGACCCTGTGCCTTCTCCTTGTTGTGCAACATACAGTAGAATGTGTGTCTTGGGGCGCGGTTTTGGCGCCACGGGGCTTCCGTCCGTCCTCTCTCTCTCTTGGTGGTACAGTTTTTTGCAACACTGTTGTCTTTGTTCATTGGCCACGTTTAGCAGTTTGTTACAATTTTTTTTACAGATGAGTCAGTTATTTGCCTCAGCGACACACTGTCACTCGTCACTGTCGTCGTTCGACATCTCCCCCCGCTACCAATTGTTGTTAACAGTACCGTATGCTCTGTTCCACTGGGTGACAAACACAAAACACGACCAAAAAATGGAAGATAATGACAAACGAAGGTGTCACACAGTGACACATACACACATAAACTCACGGTTTGTCAGCAGCTGAAAACCATCTAAAACTGCTGCCCCATATTGATTCCCGCTAGATTGTTTTTGTTATGCCCCCCCCCCCGAGTCTCATACAAGCGGGGTTTTATCACTCGCAATTGCTTTCCACAGCATGCACTCTGCTAGTTGAATATAGCAAAATGATACAACCAGGCCAAACCCGCACTTGTGCAGTTTTGGATTTGGAATTGAGAATTGAGAGGTGAGCTCCTCGATGGCGTTCATCCCCATGAAACACACCCATTTTCAATTGGTCTGTCTTAACAAAAACATGCGCTTCTAAGATGATTTAATGACGGTAACAACATGAAAATGAATACTCATCAGCGTCATTCCAGAATTATAACTGTGGCTTTTCTTTAGAGAATAAGAATATGTATTTTTGTCTCTAGCTGTGTGTGTGTGTGTATGTGTTTCAGTTCCAGCAAACTCTACAGACTCTTCATAACAGTAATCTCTCGGAAACCTGGCCTGACATTTTCTTTTTGGTTAAACCCCTTAAAGATAGATAAATATTACACATAAAATTAATCGTTTGAATCATTCTACCTCTTGTTTCACTTGAAAGATTTAGTAATGCTTTTATTTCAACCCTTCAGCACCTTGTGACATTTAAAGCAGGTCTGTCTGTTCCTTTTCTTTCTCTCTGAGAGTCTTTCTGCCCCATCTCTGTGACAGTGGTTTGGCCAGCATGCAGTCTATTTGTCTTGGAAGGATATGTTCCATTGTTTTCTCTATGGACAGTATGCAGCTTCTTTCCCTGCGGTCCAAAAACGTGGTTCCGCCCAGCAACAGCAGAATCATCAGCCTGTTTCTTTCTGTGGAACACCTGTGTCCCCACCGACTCAGAAGACCCCCCCCAACCCAGCCCATTTGTGGGTAAAAATCCGCTACACTAAACAACAACAACAGCAGGAACCAATGCAGCCATATGGATTCAAAAGGACGCGCTAGTTGTCCATGCTAATGCTCCTGACCCTAACTGCCGTAGGAGAAACAACCAATTCATCATTATGGCATTACATTTTCAGCTGGCTTCCACTTCCAGCACATAACCTTCTTTCACTATGCTCTACTGTATCAAACGAAGTTGGCAATTATTTAGTAGCAGTATTGTTAGAGGGAAGCTTTAGTGCATCTGTCTTATTAGGAATATAAATAATTTATGGCCATTTTCTTTTTTGGCTGATTCTCAAAGAGGGGTTTTGTGTGCCAATTAAGAGTCCCTTTCTACCCTCTGTCGAAGAAAATCCGTCTCGACATGGAACCAGCCGATAACAGGGAGCATGGAAGAGAGAGATTGAGGGGTAGAAAAAGAGTTAATTACTGAAAATGCAAATATGAGGTTACACTGCGTACTAGCCTGTCACTGCTTTGATGTTAGGAAGCAGATTCTGTGGCCATATGTGTGTGCACATATGCGTTTACGTCGACTCTGTCACACTGTTCTTGAATCAGTGCAGATCAGTGTAGCTGTTATTCTACATTACTTTCAGGCGGGGGAAAGAAGAGCATTGAGTGTACTTTATGTACAGTAAAATACAAGCTCTTGGTGAAGCTGGAACAGACTGGAAAAGAATATTTTATTTTCACAAAGTTGGTACACAAGCTGTTACATCACATATTTCTCTTCCAATTTTCTTTATTGTTCTTGTCTGTGGGCAGCAAGATATCTCTCGTTGCCTTTAAAATCACAATACCCCCTATATGAGCATTAATTCAATTGTTTAGAGGTTGTCAATTCTTAAGTCCCTTCTCATTGCATTAATTCTCTCTCTTTCAACTTTGACCTCCATCTATCCGTCATGCGCTCCCCTCGAGTGACGTGACCCCCCCCCCAGACATAACGGACCAGCTGCAGCTGTAGCAAATACACCATTCTGGAGGCTCCCTAAAACAGCTGTGACAACAGCCCCCTGCTTGTCTACAGGCGAGAACCTGGACGTTCTCTCGCCAGAACCTCTTCGCGGGTTGTGTCTAGCTCGGCTTGGCCAGCTCCAGATGAGAGACGGCTGCCTCGGCCAGGGGATGACACATCTGTCATCCTCCGCTGTCCCTTTGTCAGGCTTGTCAAGGCCAACCAAACCCCTTTATATCACCCCCCCCCCCCCCCTCGCGCCATATGCTCCCCACGTAGAGGAATGTCACTCTCTGCAGACCCTGGCGACAGCCGCCAAGCGTCCAGGCCCCCCCCTTCCCCAACTCTCTCTTTCATTCCCTCCTACTCGTGTTTGTCTTGTTGTTCTCTCTCTCGCTCTCTCTCGGTTTCTGCCCGGCTCTCCGTCAGCCTGCCAAGCCGTTGGAATAATTTCTGCAAGGGCCATTAAGTGAGTAAGTCGAGGGGTTGAAAAACAGTGAATAAAACCAGAGTGCCTCTGATCATTATTGCCCACGTCGATGGAAGGGCGGGGCCCAATAAAACTAGCGCAGAGCGCTGATAATGAGGGACCGATGGAGGGGGCCTGCTGCCCATTAGTTTCTCCTCATTTACAAGACCAGCGGAGGAGGGAAATATCCGCGGTAGGCACCGGGAACCCTGGCACAAAGCACGCATCCACCCTCCGGCTGAGACCATCTTCAGCTGGCTCCCGCTCAGCCCCGAGGCAACGAACATCAGGACCCACATGATGATGGTGTCGGGGAGGTGGTCTCGGATCAGGCCCCAGGCGAAGAGCTGGCACAGAGCAAGTTGGAAATGCATGCCAAGCCAGGCCGGTAGGAAGGTGTTCAAGGAGAAGGAAATGTTGAAAGTAGACAGCTGGATTACAATGACTTAAGGGCTCCCTTAGCGAATACCTTCATTGCATCTCCGAATACAAGCCTATAGCTAGCTAACATGCATGCCTTACACCTTGACAGAATGACACATGCATTCTGATGCAAAATTCCTTACATATTACATATGGGAACAGATAGCATCATTTTTATTGTTCCCCAGTTGGTAGCCATTGTGTCATTTGTGACTTGTGTGGTCTGGGATGCATTACGACCTTCAGCGCTAGCGCCGTCCTCCTCTTTTCTATTGTCTTCCCCGCTCTTCGTCATGTCCAAGCCCCTCGTAAGGTTAATGGTGTTAGCCACACAGCTGTTGGAGGCCCGCGGCCCGGCGCCTCCCTGCCTCATGTTCCTAGGTAAATGTTCCTCTTCCTGGAGGCCCTCAGCTGGGAAACCGTCTGGACAGGGGAGCAAACCCTGATTTATAATGATGGGTGCATAGTGCTTCGAGACAGTTGGAACACCTGCTAGCAGCCGTAGCTCCGCAGCCCGCCAGGCGATGTGTCTGGGCACACACAGGCCCAGCTGCACGGCCCGATGCACAAGAGATTTCACAGGGATTTAGAGATAGAGATCTTGTGCCTCCATGATGGCTGAAATTGGCTTGGGAGCCATAGCTAGATTTGTTACTTTTTCGTAAAAAAAAAAAAAAGACTTACTTAATATTAAAAATATTATTTCAACCTTATCGATAATGTAACCATATTGAACCTAAATGGGATTCTGTATGACTACAAATGGGCATGTTTTTCAATTGTATTTGAAAGTGATGGGTTTTCAGGTTGTCAAATTTGTTGTCAAATTGCATTACTATCAAACCTGACAACTGTATATTACCGTTTATTACCTGTCATGAGTGTGATATACAACCACAGGAACGGTTAGTGTGCAGATGTGCTGCTTATCCCATGTGTTCGCTAGTAGCTATTCCACACATATATTATTATTTGCAGTAATTATTGTGTGAATATGATATTATCTGGGAAAATGAGGAGCAGATTATGGTCCAGCAGGCTGGCTTTAGAGCAGGAAATTACTAAGTTCTTTCTGAAAATGTAATACATTTTATTCTTTACATCACCAAGGTTCTAATTAACGACAAGACACCCGGGAAGGATAATGGCATTAATGAAGGCACACGCCTTTGCTTTAAAAGCTCCTACTGGGGTAAAATGGACAGAAAACATCTTTAATAGGTTGTCGGGGAATTCATCCGCAGAATTTTACGTGAATTGACTGGAAGTTGCTGTGTTCTGATCTAGGCCAATTAAATCTAGATTTTGACCACGTACTATCCTGGAATGCCAAGACTTCAGAGCCAAGGACGTCATTAATGTGTGAAATTACTTCACGTACAATGAATGGAAGACATACTCCCAATGTTCGAACCGAACGAACCCAAGATTTCTTGCTCGATTTAGTTGTTTGTTTTATATTGAATCTTGATTGACTCTTTGCCCTCACCTTCCAGGCATTCATGGACTTTTTGAAACTCTTTCTCCTCAGAAACGTACTGTAGACCCTTTTTGAAAGGGTACACACACCATTTACACTTGGAGTCCAAATCAATACATTGTCAGGAGGAAGAAAAATGCTTGCATTAAGAGAACATTTTTGTGTCAGAGCTATTAGCATGCACTCAATATAACTAACTTTAAAATCCTTTAAACAGTGTATGGACCTGAGGCTTGTTTGTCTCTTATTGACAATTTAAATTATTTGACCTCACCAGTGACTCTGTATCAGTCCTCCTGTTCATAGAATAACTGCCACAAGGTTACTGTTGGCCTGTAAAATACTGAAATACTAATGATGACTATAGAACATTAGTGAATTGTTTCACTAGTGTATTTGAAGCTATTAAATGTTAATTATCTCTAATGTAAACAATCCTGGTCCCGTCGGAGGAGAAAACAGTCCCACATACATACGTACATACACAATACACATAGAATTACATTGTAGACAAAACTAGCGCAATCTTAGCATTTTACCGCAATTACAACACACATTTCTAGTTCATTACTTTGGCTCAAACCTGATGGTAGCTGACAATCCTTTACCAGGAAATAGACCCGACCTGGCAAAATCCAAGCTTTCAAGCCCCATTGGGTTGCATTTCTCCCTCTTAGTTCAGTTCACTCAATACTGTCCAGCGGGAACATTTTTATGTGCTAAGCTACATGCACACGTCTTGATTAAGTCCCTCAGTCAACCCTACAAATGGTGTCACTAAACACGCACACCTGCCCAACTGCATGTCAACTTCTCTGGGTGGCTCGGGCCGCCTCATTAACCAAGAAAGCAGCTCTTTTAGATCCATAATGGAAATTGTATTTTCAAAGTACTCCAAGAGAGAGATGTTAACCTTGATACTGACAGCATTAAAAATGGATCAAAGTGGCTTTAATGCTGGCGGGGGTTACTGTTGGAGCGGCAGAAGTTACTCAGTAGTGCCCTCTGCTGGGGTGGATGGAGAATGTCTTCCAGCGGGCCCCGCAAAATGTTTTTAATTAAACGATTGAAAACAATGGTGCAGAGAAAAATGTAATATAACAGCTAAAAAGTGTCGCCTCCATCCACCAGTTGTTTATTAATAGAGACCTCGAGCACCATAGCGTTGGGGGGGGGGGGGTTGGAGAGGAGGTTTTTGACTAGGGGGGTGGGGGGAGGTGGTGTTGAACCCTTAACCTTAAGAAGCAAACCATGTGCTCTTGTCTTGCCACACATACAGTAGGAGTGAAATGCTTTTATAGATGTTTGTTTATATGTGTGTGTGTTCGCATGTACTTGCGAGAGATTGCTGAGAGGTATGCTGATACTATATGCATCAGTGTGTCATCTTGTAAGTGTATATGTGTGTGTGTGTGTGTGTGTGCCTTTGCCCAACCACATGTAAGGCACATGGGCGGGGTAAGACACGATGGAGAAGCGGAGACAAAGCCCTAGAAAAAGAAGCAAGTTACATAAAGACATGTATAATTGATGGTCGACGGCTCTTGCATCTTTGTGTGCTGCTCACTATCTTACGTATATTGACGTATTGACAAAAAGCCCCCACCCCCCCCCCCCGACCACCATTCAACTCTGACTCCATTAGATTGATCCATACGCAGATGGATGCGCCGCTGTTTAGAAACAGCGTAGAATTACACGCAGATCCTCATGCCTCAGATCGTCTGCCAGCCCTGCCGAATATTCATATTTAATGTTGTTTTCCTTTTCATGTGGCACAGGGGAGGAGTGGAGAAAATGGGCCTCGTTGTCATGAAAGTACGCTTTAAAAAAAAAAAGTGCCGCTAATTAGTATGGGTATGGGTTCGTCGGTGTAGAACGCATTGGGTCGGGGGTTGCGCACATTGGTCAAAAACAAGTGGCTCAGGGGCCGGACGTTTGCAAGACTGAACAGCTGATTGACATTAATGCACTGGTGTTTGGCATTCACTTGGCCTCGTTACATATTTAAGAGGAACAAATCTCCCAGTGAGCTACGAGCTTGCGTCCAAACAATTGTGGAGGGCTGGCCGACACCTCTTAAGGTCCGACTGCTGTTTTGTTGTGCTACACTGTTGCTGCCCCCTCCCCAAAGCTTTTCATTTGCACCCCCCCACCCCCCACCCCCCAAATCCACTCCCTTCCCCTCTGCCTTTGTTAAAGATGGCCCTTTTGCCCCCCTCTGCCATGTCTCTCTCCCTGGTGGGCTGAGGCTTCGGGAGAAGCGCTCGGAGGAGAGTTGATGGTTCTCGCTCGGTGCAAGCCACTATTGTTCATTCTCTCTCTACAGAGCGCGCAGTCTTAGACCGAAGTGTCAAGGAGAGGGGGGGGGGGGGCAGTTCTGTATCTGCCCCACCCCCATTTCTTCCTTCCTCCCTCTCTCTCTCTCTCTCTCTCTCTCTCTCTCTCTCTCTCTCTCTCTCTCTCTCTATCTCTCTCTCTCACAAACCCCCTCAGAGATAGGTCCGCTCTGCCGCA
>JAOEHI010003237.1:0-10927 GCA_025447815.1 Percopsis transmontana
TTTATATAATATTATTTTTTTTTGGCTGTCGATTTTTTTTTTTTTTTTGTGTGTTTTTGTGTTTGTGTGTGTTTGTGTGTGTGTGTGTTTTTTTTTTTTTTTTTCTGTGCGCGCTGTGGCCTAGATAACTACCACTGTGGCTGATTAGATCTCAATGGTATATGGCTCAACTTTAGATGTAATTTTGCCAGCAATATATCTAGGAGGTTGCGTAAGTCCCCTACAATTGGTGGGGCCACCACAGCCATTAGTCACATGACTCCATTGCAGTTTCTTAAAGATCCTGTGGTTCTGAATGTTTCGGACCTATTCCCAATTTCTAGTCAAGCGGTTCATAGGCCAATCAGTCACCTTCACCTATACGCTTGTTGTAATTGAAATAACCACAGCCAAACCTAATTATCTTAGAATTCACCTAAACATATTCCACGTTGTACCTAAACCTCACAATACCAATGCACTTTATCCTGACAAATTCACCAGGGTTTTTCATAATTTAAAAAGGAAGCTATTGGTATTTTTTACTTTGTACCATGAACATTTTCTCTGCTTCCGCCACACAGGGTAGTGTTATGCTCAGCAAACCATAAAGGATTTGATGATAGTTTGATTCAAACCTTTATAAAACATGGCTTTAATTAGTCGGAATAGAGTAGTGCCTAGTGGATTTGTTTGTGTTTAGGTGATTTTTGTGCTGAATAAGTTCAGCCATCCTGCTATATCATGGCATTGAAATAATAATGCTTAATGTTCATGACATATGTCTAATTTGTAGGGGGTGGCTATGGGTGCTTCCAGAGCCTTCTGGGTGGTGTGTCAAAAGAGGACATACATTATTTATGTCTGACCTTTTTTGTCAGTGCCTCCTTATCAAACAGGTAGTCTGCTTCACATTTGGAGGCGAGGGGAACTCGCTGGGAAGCAGATAAAGTATTTTGTAGGGGTTTGACATTGCCTGGTTGGACTCTCAGTGCATTTTGCCTTATCGCTGATATCAGCCTGAAGCCCTGCTCCCTGCTCCTGGTGTCCAGGAGTGTGACACCGACATTGTGCAGAATTTAAGGTGCCTGTTTTGTGCGTGTGGGTGTTTGTCCTTGGCATATAATTAGCCTGTTCAACCCAGACACTTTCATGGAGGTGGGGGCCTCTCCGGCGGAGTCTTCTAGAAGCCCCAGCTGTTGCTAAGGCCTGTGTCTCTGACCACCACTGTTAACAAAATAACCTTGCGTTCAAAGGGACCACAGCTACTCTGAATCCGCCATAGGGTTAGGACATGGTTAAATGCAGATGGGATTTTTGTACACAACAATGATGCACCACCCCGACAGTGTTGTAATACAATGACCAGAGAAGGCCTTTCATAGAATTTCTGCTTTACCCATTCATGTGAAGGTTAGGGATTTTTATAGGTTATTTGGTACGAGATCACATCTGGGCCCCTGCAGCCTTGACGCTGCTATTGTAGGTTCTGAAAATGGATGTGTGTGCTTCAAACTAAAAGACTGTCAAAAGGTGCGAGATTAAATTTTTTTTTTTTTTTTTAAACAATCCTTTCCTGTGAGCACTCGGTCATGACATCAGAAAGGGGGTGGGGGAAAGAATCATTCTTGGTGATTGTGGTCTGGTGTACCAGACCCTCCGGTACAGATGTGAGTCTTATTTAATGTGAATGACATCCAGAAAGTTCATAAAATGACCCCACTATGTAACGAGGTCGTGTATAAATAGCAGTATTGACCCGACTTCCCGTTTATATGCCTCACTACAACTGGACCAGTGTTATTTTTGACTAGTAAAATAACAGAGCCAGTGTAGAAAAGAAAACGTCAGTGAGCACATGCCAGACAATAGATAAACACTGGGGAGTGAAATGTTTATTTTACTAAAAGGCTGATTTGGGGATTTTTGTTTTTTGCAGAATAGCTCGTTTGGCAGGGGGGTGAACAGCTCTCGTTCTCCCTAACCTCTTCCTCTGGTTACAGACGTTTATTGAGCAATATGCAAAACTCGTTTCATTGGTATCTGCCCTCCCATTTTCTAAGATAACTAATCCTAAACAGACCATCCCTCACATTTTCCTTTGCGTCCGTCACTGATAGCTCATTAGTTTTGCATCCAAAGAACATTGAGAAGGGGGATTCCTACTCACTTCTTTCTTTACTGAGAAACAGTAAAGTACATGATTGTTTTAACTTTTGTTATATGTTGGAATGGGTTAATATTCCTATTATCAGCCTCGTATCTTCTAGACGAGGGTGTGTCTTTGGCTGGACTAATGTTTGGTTTTTGCAGCACTACCTGTCTCACATAGCTGTGAGAAGGAGATGGCAAGTAGAGGTGTCCTTTTTGTCTGCAGGGTCAATGAGGGAAACTAATACTCAAATGAATATATTTATGAGAGCGGCTGAGTGAATTCGGAGCAGACTTTGAGTAAGGACTTGTTCTGTGTTTTCGTGGCATGTACAGTTCAGTGTTTAAACCCCCCATTCTGTGCTCAGGAGGATGTATGAATTGGCACGCTATTATTTCTCTGACAACAAAAGAGAAGTTTGAGGCAGGGAGACATTAATTGACCCAGATAGTCTAATGTTCACGAAGCGAAGCCTAAGAAGCGAAGATTTCCCCCCCTGCGGGCCACACCAACTATTGTGTTCTGGCAGGGGATTCTTTTTCAATACACCAGCACTTTTCTGGACGCTAGTGGACGCTGTGATGATTCGCCACATTGTATCGAGTGACATCCCTGCTGCCCCCTACACTCATCTATCCCCGGTCACACCCCCCACCCACCCACCCATCCTTCCTGCTGCAACTCCCTTCCCCCATGTCTTGCGTGAGCCTGAAGATGGATGGTCGGCCTGGCCCTCGTTAGAATGATTGATGTGGCTTAATTGAGTAATGCATGGACAGTAGAGAAGCACTTAGCCCAGCGCTGTACCTGCAAAAAAACAACTTGGTTTGTTTCACATGGTGACCTTGGCTGCTGTATGACTTCAGTCAGGAGTATATAGCTCTGTTTCAGCTGTGTTGGTAATATTTTTGATAGATGATACTTGTATAGTTTTCTGGAGTTGGGGTTTTTGATATTTCCCCGTGGCCAGGTATTCTTTTCTTTTTTTTTAATCGAGAATTCTGTATATCTGAGCTTTGGGACAGGCAGGATATGAGTAAACCTACCATCGTGTATCATTTGATTAGAACCCTGGTTGGATCTGTGACAGGGAAGTTATTGAAAGTAGCTTGATTTATTTTCTTGTCTTGGTGATTTGGTGTTTCGCCTCTGATCACCTGACTAAATTTTTGCTCATCATATTTTGTGCTGGTCAGCCTTTTTTTTTTTTTTTTTTTTTTTTTCTTTTTCTTTTTCTTATGTCCCGCTCTAGATGATCTACCTTTACTGGGCCCCGCTGACACCGGGGCTTGCCGTCACAATGCGGATATTATGATTGACCCGCAGCGATCCTTCATCTCCACCCCCCACCCCCCTCCATGCCATGCCAGTGAGCCACATATCGCTCTTCAGCCTTCGTGGCCCGGGTGTATATTATATCTCTCCCTCTGTCGATATTTACTGAGGCATTAAAGAGTGGGCAGCATGTCGCCGCTTTATTTCCTGTAGGACCGCCGGCTCAGCAGGAGTGAAGCGGGAGGAGGGTTGTTGGGTTACTGGAGGGTG
Organism: Percopsis transmontana; assembly: GCA_025447815.1. Lineage (NCBI taxonomy): Eukaryota > Metazoa > Chordata > Actinopteri > Percopsiformes > Percopsidae > Percopsis > Percopsis transmontana. Next base: position 3,677 of record JAOEHI010003237.1, read on the forward strand.
TAACTACTGCTACAAGCTTAAGGTCTACAATGCAGAAAGCAGTTTAAATGTGCTATGTAAGGAAGACCCAGGACGTGGCATTTGCAAGTAATGTTTTTATTTTTTTATTTTTTAATACTACAATATATTTTAGAAAACCTACAAGTAAGACGTTTGTAAAGTGGAGGTGGGGTGCATCCAGCAATTGTATTACCAATTACCGCAGCTTGCTTATGGTCATTAATCAACGTAACCGAACACGTTTTGTTTCAGTGAACCAAAACGAAATGTCACAGTACATCTCATTATTTTATCACAAGCCACCTTGCGCACACGGTGAACTCGCCAACGGTTCTCCAGGCGACATGCTGCTTTCCGGCATGCCAGCCCTTCTCCCTGCCCAGTCCACCAGAGAGCAATACACTCAATCTTGTATAGATTCTGTCTCAGCCCCTCACTCTCACACTAAGTGTTCTAAGCACTGTGACCTTTGTAGAAGATAAGCTTCCTTCGGCTGACTTGAGGAGTTTGAAATAACAGCCCCGACCATTCATTTATAGCATTGCTAACCATATGAGGGCTATGAGGCAAGGTTATTGACCTTTCACGCCTGTCACTAGTGATAGAGGGAGTCAAGCCCTGGAGGGAAATGAATTGGGCTTATTAAGGGGAAGAGGCTTTGAATCAAACCTTGGGGGCAACTTTATTCTCCAATTTCCCCTTTCAATGGAAATTCAAATCATTACTTTTTACACTGCTTGACTGATTGTCTACTGCCAAAGTAGAGCAAGAGTCACACCGAACTGCAACGCCTCGTGTCCATGTGCCGAGCCTGTGCGAGATCTAGGCGCTGTACGTGAACTGAAGGCTTAACGCGACAAACGTATTACAGCAGCGCAAGTTGAGCTGAGATCATCAGATTCAGATGCAGTTGGGTTTTGCGAATTTTAGTCTGTGTGTATACCAAAGCAGAACTGCCTAAATGAATAACCTGTGTGTGTGTGTGTGTGTGTGTGTGTGTGTGTGTGTGTGTGCATGCGCTAAGGCGATTTGAACTGCTGCACTGGCTGCGCAGTTTAATTTCAATCAAAAAATCCCCAGATCTTTTCCTCTGTGATTGATTTCTGCATTTGTAGCTCCTAGACAAAAGGCGATTTGCGGAGCCAGGCTGGAGCAGCTGAACTAAATGAAGTATGTAAAGAATGCCATGTTGACAAGGGAGCAAGAGACCCACAGGAGGAGGAGACTGACCACATGTTACGCCAGACCCACCCTCCCCTCGAAGTCTCCTAAAACCTGGTGGGAGACAAGGGAGGCACGCGTTTATATTGGATCAACATGCTATGATTCTGTTTTTCCAGATTCACTACTGGTGTTTATAATCAGTCTCCTTTCCCTCTGGCGTTAATCTAAAACCATTTTTATTAACTTCAGAGAAGCTAAGTCTGTTGTTTGTAAGCTGGACCACTATCACATCCCAATAGAAATATGCAAAAAGAAAACAGACGCTGTGTCATATTTGTGTGCTTGTTATTAGAGGTTGTCCTTGGTGAGGTCCAGATGAAACTATTTTTAAATGATGTAGAGGAAGCCTATTAGCTTGTTCCTTTGTTCAGTGATTCAGATAGGCCTACTTCAGATGCTACATTGGGGCTTAGCTATAACCTCATTTGGAGAGCAAGGACAGACATCTGAATGTCTGATGCTGGCGGAGCTATCCTCTTTGGCATTTATTTATAATAGCTTGTAGAAGTGTTCGTTTATCAGCAAGATTGAACATTTTCGTTAAAGGAATTTGTTGAAAAAGTATGCCTATACATAACTCAGGGAAAAAATATTATGCTTGGGTATGTAGGGGAGGTATATTTTGAACTTCAAAAGCTCCATACCACAAAGCCCATTCTTTCAGTAGGGAGTAATGGCCAGTGGAAAGCAGCTGATGGGGAAATGTACACAGAGCCATGATATACTGTACATACTGTAAGCACTCTTTCCAGTCTTCTTTCTGTCCAGGGTTTCAAACCTTCTAAACGGCCAGGGACAACACACACACACACACACACACACACACACACACACACACACACACACACACACACACACGCGCGCAGTGTGTCCCTATTGGGTGAATAGTGGCAGACAACTGTGTTGAAACATTTGAATGTGAAAGGCTTATTTCCCTCTGTGTCCTAGTGGGAATGTGCTGCTGAGGAAGGCTGAGGTCATAATGACACAAGCAAGGCATTGTGTTGCAGTTGCCAGTCGTATTCTGTGCTAAGTGACTCTAGTGGGCTACACAGCCCGTTGTTGTGGCTTCCTTTATACGGCTATTGAGGGATGGCCTATTTGAGCAGAAATGTGATTAATGTTGTTGTGGCCCCTGGCCACTGTTGCATCTATTACAGTTCTTTTTGACGGACAAGATAACTGATGACACGTTCACATCTGTTGGATAGAACGACATTTGCTTGTCTGCGTCTAGGCCTTTTTTTTTTTTTCTTTTTTTTTCCACCTCCCCAAAAAAAGGAATCCCTGCTATACACAATGATCAATGGGCCTTAGCACATGCTGACGTGAAAAGCAGATCTGTGGCTTCTCTTTGACGAATACAAGATGTTGTACGTGAAAATCCACTTTCATCTTTGATACACGAGACTGAGGATTTGTAGGCGAGCATGCGATAATGCTGGTGCATTGTCATGCTTGAAGCTGTGTACACTGCCAATGATTCATAGCGTTGAATCATACAAATGGCTGTGGTTCCACAGGGCCGGTACCAAAGCAGAGCTGCCTAAATGAATAACCTGACTACGAACACTGGCACGGCCTTCTACTATGTTTTCCTCTTACCCTCCTGCCACGCACGCCTTGTATCAGTATGTCATAGGCGAACAATGAAGCAAGTGCTGTTTTTATGATGGCTCTCTAATGTAAAACTGTTTATTATTCTGAGGCGACAGATCCATCATGCCTAGTGCCACGTTCAGGATTAGAGGGCAAAGCCTGTTGACGGCGTAAGTAGCATTCCATGGGACTTGCCTACAGCGGAGACGTGTCTGGCTCCTGCACCCTCCAATCCCAACCTCCGGTCAGCCGTGGCCTTTATTTATCGGTCCGTCTGCAGCCTGCTTGGAAAATGTGATTGCCCCGGCCATTGATTTGTGCCTGTTTGAAATAAGGTGGCTCAGACACTGGGCACACACATAAAGTGGGGGTTTTCTTCCTCACTATTCCTCGCTCCACTTTTCTCCCTGGATTTTCACTTGCTATCTCTCCCCTCCACTTTTTACCAAAGCCATCCTCAGCATGCCTCCTTAGGCTCTTATCAGGCCACGCACCAGACCACTGAGGGGTCTAGGCTTGTGAATGTAGGCAGCTGTGCAGCGCTGTTAAACGCCATTCTGCGTGGGATAAGTGGGGATTGGCATCTTCTCTCCTCGTCAGAGAGGGATTCATCTGCTCAAAAAACGGGACAGCAGGGCAGAGCTTTGCCCTGCACCAGCGTCTCTTCGCACTCCTCCCATGAGAGGAGGAAGACGCAGAGAAACGCATAGCAAGACGGCAAGAGATCGAGGTAGCGAGAGAGGCGAGGACTCTTCAGAGGGTTCGCCACAGCTTCCTCTCTGTAGTTCGGGGCAACGCAAATGTTGGTACGTGGTATGGGTTAGTGCCAGCATAACTGTTTTAAGAGTGGCCTAACACATTGCAGATGTGTGGCTGGCACCTCCTTTTTTTTCTTTTTTTACGTTCTTTTTGTTCTCTTTTACTTTCTGCTCTGTAAACACTGAACAGTAATAGAAGGAAGGGCATAAGAAGAGTCATTTATGTGCGGAGGAGAAGCCAGAGATGAGCCCTCCCTCCGGGATTAATGGGAGTCTCTGTCTCTGTTCACAGGAAATATGAAAGGCTCTTTGTTGGTAGAGGGCTTGCTGCTGCCAGCAAATAACTACCCTTGTCATATAGAAAATCCCCCAACCTCTAAATTCATAGCCTTCACTGCCTCTCATCCTTCAACCTAATTTTTTTTCTCCCTTAAGCCTATGTTCTGTCAGTCGCTCATTTATGATTCTGCGGCATGTCCGTCGCACTTTGGCCCAGGAGACACTGGCTGCGGTTGTTAGCATTCACTGTCACTGCCTGGGTTCCGGCTTCTGGGTGAGAACAGACATGGGGGGTTGGGAGGGTTTGCCACATACGGGTGGCAATTCATGCTCACCTGTGGTGTGTGATTAATCACAGGACCTATTCCTGTATAGTAACCTATTAACAAAGCATAAAAACTTCAAGTGTGGATGATATTTAAACCGGTGTTGTCTTGGCTGTAATGGTTTATTTTTAGTGTTGGGGGGCCATTGTGTGCGTTGGTCTGAACAATTCAAAGGCTTAAGCATTCCTCCCTAGACAAGGCTAGATAAAGAGTGAGCTTATCTGTGAAGGGGAAAACAGCCATTTGGCACGTCACTGACTGCTGCTTTTCATCTGGTAACACCTTAGTCTCCTCACACCTAGAACCCAAGACAGGAAGGTGAAAGGCTGTTGGGAGGTGTTAATTATTTGAAGACAAAAAAAAAGACTCTCCTAGATAACAATACATAACAAAGAATTGTTATTTTACGTTGGTCTCCCCACGTCATCTGTGCTAATACTGCACATGTTTTAAGAATTATTTGATTTACAGTACTTAACTTTTTTTTGTACACCTAACCTTGGTTGGTAGGCGTTGTGTCAGATGCTATTATTTTATTCTCCGTTTCTCCTGCAATAGAATCTGCTTGGCGGTGAGTCTGTTAAGTACTTCAATACAGTACGCAGATTAGCATGCTTACACAAAAATCCTCTTTTCAGTGACTCTGGGCTTACCAACACTCCTGAAGAGTTTCAATCTCTCTTCTCACAACGTGATTGGCTTTTCTGTTTGACTTTGAGGTTCCAGGAATTTTCCATTTCTTTTCACTTACTTAGAAGAAAGACAGTTTAAAATATCTGTAGCTCTTTTATGCAGAGACCATCTATTTAAAACCAATCATACTAGTGGATTTGAAAATTGGATTTCAGTGCAAATCGTGACTGAATACCAGAAGTAAATTATTATTATTTTTTTATATCTGAGCAGAATTGTCTGATCTGCGCCCGTGCTGGCTTTTGCCTAGAGGAGTTGCACTCTGCAGGGAGAGAATCTTATTGGCTGCATATTGACTTCCCCTGGGCTGTCGCCAATGGATTTGACATGGATAACACTGTTGTGTTTGTAGCGCAAGGGGGAGGGGACTTTATAAAGGCAGGGGACCCCCAGCTGAAAGAAGAGGGAGGAAAAAGTGAAAAGAAGGAGAGAGAACTTAAAGCCATGGGTTGTCAGGGGCAACCACAATGGCTATGTGGATCCTGCCTCACTTTCGTCCTGGTATAACAGAGCTTAACTGAGCTGGAACTGCATGGTTATGGCAGAATTACCAAAAGCTGTTCAGTGTCTTTTATAATGTAAAGAGCACAATCCTTAACTGCTTGATTCAGGCTATTTTCCAGTACAAATTAATTGAATTTATTTTATCATCTACAGATCTACTGTGCATGCCTATGCATTCTACATGTTTTATAATTTAATTGGCATTGTCTCTGTTAGGAGGGTAAATGGAGTAGGCAATACTTTAATGAGCTTCATAGTTTATTGATATTTTATGCTTTAATTGCAAGAGAGAAAACCATTCATTTGTTTAATTCACTATACTGGGAGTTGATGCTGGGATGACATGGACGGGGGGAAGTTTAATGGCCATCCCCAGGAAAAAGGATAAGGCTGATTAGGTCTGATGGGCCTCCTGTCTCATATAACCTAATGTAGGCATGATAGACAGAGGATTCTGGTTTGGATACATGGGAACTATAAATCCAAGCATATTTCTGGGCCCTGGTAATTGGCCATTAAGGGGCATGTTTCTAGATGGAAGGGCCAGATGTCCCTGATGTGGTTGGATGTCCACAGTGGGCCGTGAGGCACGATGCAGTTAAAAGGGAGGAGGGACATTGGCTGGACACCGTCCCTCATTAAAGTGACCTGGGCTCAGCTGGTGGGCCCATAAAAGCCCTAATGTTCTTACCAGAGAAGCTCCACAGTTTGCCCACAATTCCATGGCCATAAAAAAGGAGACTGAATTCCCCAAGTACTCTCTGCTGTCCCTAGTTTTCAACACCAGATGTCTATCCATGTTTTAATCTAGCCCCTGGGCTCCACTCCCATATGTAACATTGATCTAAAAGTTTGGCCCCTGCTGGTCTACTCCAAGACTGTTAGAATTTCCAAAGAAGACTTTAGTCTGATTGAGTGGGACATATGTAAGGACAGCATGAAGGACCCCAGTATTTTGTGTATTATCAAATTACCTTGGCAATATCATCATGACTGATTTATAATGCAAATGGGAATTCTCATGTTACTTCGCCTAGTGTCTTTCCCCAATTCTGCCTCCCTAATTCTGCCTGGGGTTTCTGCAATGGTGATGACCCCCTAACGTGAATTCCAGTGAAGCAGAAAAGCAAATGTTTGTGGTTCCAGCTCCTCCTGGTATCCCGGGTTGCTACAGCTGTCATGTCGCCTCCTTCCTGCTCACAATGCAACACAATATCTGCTAGCATACCAGCTGTAGACACACTGAGATATGCGCTAATATTCTGACGGAAGCCAGCATACTTTATCGTTAGGCTTCCAGCTCCAGCCCCGTACTTCTTTTTCAGGCACCAGTACCAACCGGAAAACAACAACTGTAGATTTGAAGGAAGGAATCTGATTTAATGCTCGTATAATGCCATGCACTTGCAGTAGTAGCTGAATAAACCACACATTTAGATAATTTATTTACCATTTCAGATAAAAGGTGTACTCTATGCTCAGTTACCTTTAGTTACCACGCAAAAATGTGTCCCCCCACCACCTCTTTGAGCTCATTGTTTCCCTTCTTTTGTGGAATGGCCCTCTTTGTCCGTCAGCCATAATGAGTGCCAGTGGAAAACGTATTTACACTAGTTGGTTTTAGGGGTTTTGGCCGCTACAGTGGAAAGTGTCCCCTCTTGGCCAGGCAGTGGGATCACACTAAGCTTGGTGTCTGACGGAAGGCACTTTTTAATGGGACATCTGAAAGAAGCGCCATGGTTTCCCCCTGGTCCAGGATGCTACGTGATGCTACAAAACTGAGTCTTCAGTCTTCAGTCTAGTCACATTTACAGCCCGCCGGATGGCCCTTTAGTCTACTCGCTTACAGGCTTAAAACCCGGAATATT
>JAOEHI010003238.1:0-10926 GCA_025447815.1 Percopsis transmontana
TACCTGCTCCATGTAATAGCACCATGTAATTGTAAGTCACTTTGGATAAAAGCGTCTGCTAAATGATCAAATTGTAAATTGTAAAGGTACACTCTTTGGTTGTGTTGGAATGAACCCCAGAATTCAGCCCCAGCTTACTGTTTATGTTTGAAAGGGGGAGGGGTAGAGAGTGCGGAAAGGGGGGAGGGGTAGAGAGCGCGGTACGCCTGGCGGCTATATGGGAGGAGTAGAGAGAAGTGCCTGCCACTCAGCTCTTACATGGTGAGGGGCATGCTGTGAGGAGTGTCCTATTAATATAGTTTTCCAGCCATGCTTTGTTGAGGGCTGAGAGTGTGTAGGTCTACTGTATAGGTTTTAATTTTAATTAATCACACTGGGTGATTTCCTAGGGCTGCACAATTAATTGTTTGTGAATGAGATGACCTTTTTTGACCACTGCAATTAGTGTTTGAAGGCTATGTACTGAGCCAAGGGCGAGTAAAGTTACTTTGTCTGTGTTAGAAATAACCCTTATAGGAGCTGTGTACATTGAATGCATCTTATGCTAAAATTATGTGGATTACCTTCTTTGATTGTAGGTAATCAGCTTGTTTGTGTGTATTAAAACCTGCATACTCTGCCTGTATACTTCCATTGCACATGACCGGAAAATCACAAGGCTATTGAACAGACTGATGCCAAGGAAGTTAACAAAACCTACCTTCTATTTTAGGTCAATGTCTCAATGGTGTGCAAGGACCGGCAGAAGGAGACGGCTCATTCTACAGAACATACGTACTTCTTGCAAAGCAAATCAGAAAGCGTTTGAAATTACTAAGGCCCTCCGTGCATTTTAAAATCTGTATATTATTTCTTTCTTACAGCTATAGGCATAGTGTTGTATTGGATGACACAGAAGGTTACTTTGTGATTGGAGGAGGGACGTTTATGAGAGGAATGGAAGGATACTATGGCCCACTGGTGTACTACCGAAACAGAATACCAACGTCTGGCACGGTAATGCAGTTCCATTATCTGCTGTATATTCTGTCACTGAACGCATCTGGGTCTAATTGCTTTCATTTGCAGTATGACGCCGACGTTCCAGAACTGGTCAAGAATATGAATCTGACCGGATGGTTAAAGACCTGTCGAGAATTTCGTTTTGAGCTGAGTGTGAAAATCAATGGTTATTCAGGCATGGCCATGCAAAAATCTAAAACCGGTATTACACTTGTGTTGTCCACTAGATGGTGCTAATGAAAATTTTATTCCATACCGTGGTCAGTTTGACATTTCATTCCTTACTTTTCAGAGGGCCGTGTTGATGCGTATCTTAAATGGATTTTAAAGAATACATTATCATTAACGTCACAGTGTGAACCCTGGGAAGCCAGTAGACCCCAGAGACGGCAGGCTACAAAACTGGCCAAGTTGTTGGTTTACAAACATGGTAAGAGCTAAATAATATACTGTAGGCGCCACTGTGCTTTAGCATAACATCTTAAAAGCCATTTACTAAAATACATGTAATTTATTCACTTGCAGGAGGATGGGTTACTCTGGAATCTGTGGGCAGTGCCCTGTACTCTTTATCTATTCAGAAGCTGGGCAAAGCTAGTAGCATTGGAGCCATTAGCAGAATCGTACCACTGCTACTTCAAGCTGGCTGCTTGGGAGACAACCAAGCATTACACCTGTCATCCATGCTGTACCACACCGGCCTTGGGGTCAAGAGGCAGCCCAGTAAGGTGTGTTAGGAGATACACTGTGGGGTCATAGGGCACTTTCAAGATTAAATTGAAAAGTGTGTTATTTATACATAATAATCTAATTTTAGTACGTTTATGCATGCATTTTGTAAATGGTGTTTTGTTTCTATATATTTTTTATGTTATTATTTTGGCCAGAGTATGCATGTGTGCACATAATGTCCGCAGGCTAAGAACCACTGTTTTGGAGGTCATGGGTAAAAAAAAGTTTGCAAACTGCTGATGTACAGAATGAGTGACGCCTTTATGTGAGTCCTCCTCACATGTCGATGTGTTCCATGTAGTCATGGTTACTGGCCCACCTGGCTGCCCAGAGGGACGCTAGACTTTCTCTCCTTTATCTGGGACACAAGCACCACCGGGCTGATCCGACAGACTCAGACCTGGCCTACGCGTATTACGCTAACATCGCCGCGCAGACCTCTGCAGACCGCCAGAATCCCTCGCCCCAGCAGGTGAAGCGTACATTCGTATGCATGTGCCAGTGCAATCCAAATAGTTTCACAGATTTAAATGCTTCTTCTCTTTGTAGACGTTTGTCGAGGCTGTTTACCTGAACGAGGAGGAGGGGCTAAATCTCCAGACCAATGAAAACCATCACATATTCCAGTGGCTGAGACTGCAGGCCCGCAATGGCGCAGCAGAGGCTGAGGTCCTCCTTTATCCGCACTAGTTATTTATTGAGCTATAGCAGGGGGGTCAAACAGCCCATAATATACAGGTTTTCACTCTATTTAAACATCACAAACGGATACACCAAAACAGAGCAGCTCCAAGACTGGCTGCAGGCACATCTGATGTATGGTTTGATCTTAAAATGTCGTTCCTATCTTGTCCATCTTGTACGGTAGCAAGCTGTCAGCCGCATGCTGTTCTGGGGTCAGCAGGGCGTGTCTGCAAACATGGAGGAAGCCGCCAGACACTATGCACGGGGGGCTGTCAGACTGGAAGACCCAGAATCCATTTACAACTACGCTGTAGTGCTAATGCAGGTCAGATTGGTTCACAATAGTAACAAAGTTATACCTTCACCCGGAGAGTATCTTAAATGATATGTTCACCTCTGTAGGGACATGGAGTTGAAAGGGATCTCCCAAAAGCTGTCGCTTTTCTGAAAAAAGCCATGGAAAAGGTTTTGTATTGTTCTTGTATGTCGGGATATACAGTATAGTGTATGCTCAAAGTGGGGCTGTTGGAAGCTTTTTTGGGGGCTGCGTTTTAAAAAAAATTATAAACTTGTCATGTAGAAGGCTTATATTGTATAGTTTTACGCCATTAAAAGGAGTGGTTTACAGTTGATAGTGACACGCCCCTCACGCATGTGCGAGCAATGAGACACTCAATTTGTGGGGGTTGTGGTCCTCTTACCTGCCACTGTACTCACCCTGCATTACCTCTCATCATAATTCATCCCACAGGGTTTTGCCCCAGCATTCAATGCCCTTGCCTGGTACTATGAAGAGTTTGAGAAGGACTATGAGCGTGCAGTGCAGCTGTGGGAACAGGCTGATCTCCACGGGAGCCCAGATGCTGCCATGAATCTTGGTGTCATGTATTCCCAGGGCCGGTATCCTGGAAAAGCGGCAGACAAGGTTAGGGAACGGTCTGTGGTCAAAATCAGCGACTTGCACGCTTGTCTGTTCAATTCAGTGGTGTCGGATTTAGTGTTGACACTATGTGTTTCCCACAGATCATGGCCTACAAGTACTATCTCAAATCTGCAGAAAGAGGGAGCATTAATGGAGCGATCCACACTTCTGAAATATGGACCACCGGCATACCTGGCCATGTTGAGAGGCGTCCTTTAGAGGCCGTATTGTCAGTCTACTTATTTATTTCTGTGGTTCTTTTACAATGTTAGCATGCTAAATGAATGCTAGTCTATATGCTAAGATAACTGTAATGGACTGCAGGTGGGCTAAATGGGCAGCTGAACACAATGGATACCTGGGTAATGTCCTAAGGAAAGCATTGGACTCCTACCTCAAGAATAACATGTAAGATATTTATCTTAATGTCCGCACACAGTTAATGTCGCTGGTTAGAGCTCTCCTCAGGACGGTATCACGCTTTCCTCACTTTCCTATGTCACAGGGCGGGATAGCTTCTTTATGATTGGTTCTTTTGAGTATATGCAGTTTGCTGCCCTAAGCAAATTTGCAGCAATTTAACCTGACAAGAGGTCTGATCAGCCAAAATAACTCAAAACATCATTGTGGGTAGGCAGGTGTACACTGGCTTTAAAGCTGTTTTTGTCCTGATCAGGTTTCTCATCCTCTATAGCTGATGATTAGTTCTGTTCATTCCCAGGTTTATGTCGTTAGTATTCTATATGATGGCTGCTCACACAGGGTATGCCGCTGCACAATTCAATGTGGCATATCTCTGCGAACAGAATGAGGTGAGTGGAGAATTATATATATTATATCTATGAATGCATTTATTGCTGTATATGTATTTATTGTAATGTCTGACATGATTTTGTGTGGCAATAGGGAGGTTTTCTGGACCCTGTTTTTGCGGCACAGTGCATGATGACATTTTACAACCTTACAATCCAGAGTCAAAGTCCTAACACCTATGGTAAATAAATACGTCTTGGGAGCTTTAATACAAGGAAATATATGAATAATTTGACTAATGTATATCTTCTCTAAACTGATCCTTTATTATCTTATCTTTATAGCACTATTAAGAATGGGAGACTTGTTGTATGAGGGGGACATTCTTTCTGCAGCACATATGTACAAACAGGCAGCACTGAGAAGTGATGCACAGGTATACAGGTATACTAAATACAGGCAAGAAAGAATATGGGCCTGTTTGATTGCAAAGAAAGCATGGTATGTTTTTTTTTTACAGGGATGGTACAACCTGGGTCTCCTTACTGAAGAAGGTTTCAAGATACCATTGTCAGTTTTGATCGAATTGGGTTTACCGAAACTTTACTTAGCAGACAAGAGTTTACTTCTTACAGCTTTATACAGCAGGTTTGTAATGACTGGGTATACTTATATGTAGCTTGTTTGTACTAGGAGTATTCTGTATAGCTACTGGACTACAAGGTATTTGACAACTTTGTGAGCGGATTTTTTCTTCCACTAGATGCAGAGACTCAGAGAGTACTGATTCCTACATACCATGTACCCTTGCACTCTTCAAGGTTTATCTACAAACCTTCCAAAATGACTACAGCGTTTCTATTAAGGTTTGTATGTCTGTTTTTTGGTTAAATGGTACAAAGTAGAACCAAATTAGCATTAGTTATATATTGATACTGTGTAAACAAAGTGCTAAGAATTATAAGTGAATGTATTGTACTATACTGTATATACTGTAGTATAGGCAAAATACTTACCGGAGTATAATACAATACCAGGGTATTGAGCAAAGGTATAAGAGTAGTTTGGCAGACAAACAGTAAAACGTGATTCTTTGTTCCCCACAGTTCTCCAGTACTGTTGCTGTGATAGTTGTTGCTCCAACAGTTCTTTTCATCATTCTGGGTCTTCTCAGGGGTCTTGCGTTGTCAAGGAATGTACCACTGTAATCAGTGTTATGATGAGTCACAAACCCTTGGTAGGCCTACTTGAAAAGACCGGAGCTTGGTTCTTCAGAATAATAAATGAAGCTGAAAAATTCTATGCTGTTACCTTTTGTTTGATAAACTCAATGATAGACAGACCAAAGACTCTCCCTGTATAGAGGATCCTTCACACACTACAGGTCTGTGGATGAATGTGCTCCAGGATTTTACATAGTGAATGGCTTGTCAAAACAAATCAAAACATGTAATTTCTTAAAAATTTATTAAATGTATGTATTCGCAGTATACTTAATTTTATACAACTCTGTTACTTTACATAAGCAATGAAAGTGTTTCTTATTATCTGTTTATGCTACTGATCATTTTACTATATTGCAGCCTCACAAAATGTACTGTAACAAATGTGTCCCTTCAAATATAACAATAAACATTTGCTATTTGCCACTGACACATTTGCCTCAAACGTTACATACGCACTCAATAGGTTTATCGTTACTCAATAATCTGTTGATTATGTGCTATGTTGCATTGCATATAGGCAGAGGTGGAAAAAGTACTAAAATATCATACTCAAGTAAAAGTACCTATACTTGGATGAAATATTACTCAAGTACAAGTGAAATTACCCATCTGAAAAATTACTCAAGTAAAAGTAATAAGTAGTTAATTTAAAATGTACTTAAAGTAAAAGTTACTTAGTTACATTACAAAAAAAACTGTAAAACGGGGCGGGGGGATCTCTCCCATATAGTGAAAATAAGACAAGGGGTCATGAATCCAAAACTTTTTAGTTTTTTATTAAAGAAAAATCGACACAAATGTATAAAAAATCTATACAAATGTTTACATTTTATTTTATTCCTTTCAGTTTTTGTTGGTCGAAGTTTTTTTTTTTTACTTAGTAACAGATGGGATTTGTAATGTAGCGAAATACAATACTTACAAAATGTAATGAAGTAAAATTTTAATTACCGATTTTAAAAACTACTTGAAAAATACAAAATACACAAAAAAACTACTCAATACAGTAACGTGAGTAAATGTATTTCGTTACTTTCCAGCCCTGCATATAGGTACATATATCAATAATAGTAAGTAGGTAGAATCGCTTATTGGATATTTTCTTTATGTTTTATATTTGTTTATTTATTGCATACAAATATCTTTAGGCAACTGAATTGCCTTTGTGGCTATAGCCTAGGTATTTGTTTCTATTCAATCATTCCTTCAATCATATGAATGTTTCCATTACTTTAGCCATTATATCCACAAAAGGCCCTCATTTTGTTTTCCCAAATGACTGTTGGTTTTGGCCAGACATGTCTCCCTTTGAGATAAACATTCTGCTTCAATTAGTGTTTCACTTTTTTAACATGTCATAACTTGATTGGCATCGAAGTTGGATGATAGGTTAGTGACAAGTTTAAAGGAAATTATCTCACACGTAGGTGACATCTTGTTTTAAATAATTACTTTGCACAAATCATTTTTCATCAGGAATTATAACTAAATGACATTTTAGATATGATTTCAAGATTAGTCCAGTCCTCTTGGGTCCCTTCAGACACCACAACTGACTACTCTACTCAACTGGGAGAAAATAAAACGACAGAATAGGCCTACAATAGGATTCCATGAGCATTTGTGAATTTCGTAAGTCTGGGTCAAACAAGTTAGGAGATAATATACAGTAGGCTATGTGCGCATCATATTGCCACCAAGTGGTCAGTTTGAACGTGCTTGCAGTGCTAAATATATGTTACTGATTGATATGCATACACAACATAATAAAGTGTTTCTATTTTGGGAATTTATCAGTAACTTGACAAATCCCACTTAGTCTATGATTCTTGCACAAGCCTATCTATCTTTCAGAATATTGTAGTACACAAAATTGTTTCATAGGCTACAACAGTATATGTGAACTAGATGTAGGTTAATAAAGCTACACATTTTATTTCATTTTATTTTTTTTGCAGAATGAGAAAACAGTCGCACTATAAGGCTTATGTTATTCATGTTATGCAGGTCTGCTGTGGTCTACTCAGCTCTATTAAATACAATGAAATGGGAATTACTAATATTATTTTTATGATTTTGACACCATTACTTTAGCCTACAACTGCAACAACATACCTTTTTTTTTTTTTTTAAATGTGCTTTTTAAAAGTTTTCTGGCTAATCAGTTTGTTCTGAGAACAGCGGACGGGTGCATATTTGCAGTGATACACAATGCTGTATATTTCGCAGTGTCCTGTAATTGACAGTTGTCGTAGGCTAGGCTTCGGGTTTCTGCAGGTATCCGTTTCGTAGGGTGGTCTTGAGGTAATGGAGTCATGGTCTACAACCGTTCACAACTCATAAAACAATTACACTGAATTCAGTGCAGAAGGGCCACAGAGCAGCGACGTGAGCGCTCCGAGCGCCCCCACCCCAGCCAGCGAGGTTAGATCAGAGATTCATACAGTAATGTGTTAAGACTCTCCTCGATATCGAAAACAGAAAGATTACCTGTAATAGTGTATCCATGCGTATTGATTTAAGAGTCGGCTAAGCTAAATCTATAGCTCTAGCCCTATAGCCCTACCTAAAAGTCTTAGCATGTAATGGAACAGGCTTTGGTAAAGTTGACCATTTGCATATTACTTTGATTTAGTTTTCTTGACTGTCCTATTCTATGGGCTACACTTATTCTAATCACTTGTAGGCCGAATTATATTTAAATTTCATGTGTAAATATTATTGTGGTTCACTGGTGAGGTAGATGTTGTCTACAAGTAGGCCTATGTGTCATTGTTGATACTCGAATAACTGTAATCTAAGATATCTTTTATCAAATGTAATCTAGACTTGTTTGTCGCGATGTCCCACCACTAGCGAACACAGAAATCTCTTCTCCTGAGGATGATTTTGGAAGTGGAAACTAGATAGAAGAAAATGTCATTATGTCTTCATGAGTGGTCAATAAGGCAGCTGGCGGCAGCTACAAAGTTTGTAATTTAGTTTGTTTAGTTAGTTTGTTGGCCTGGGTTTGAATCTTGTGTTCTTCATATATATTGAGAACCCTACGTTTGTTTTGTATGATTCTAGTGGAAGTCACAAGCATTTATCTTGATTATAAAATGTGATTGTTGGCACGCACACAAGATGCAGCGAAATTGAAATAAAACTCGGTTCTTAATGTAGCTAATGCTGATGTCATATCAGTTAAACAGGTTCTAATGAATGCACCATGTGTAATGTAAGGGGAGCTTGTGCTCTCTGATCGAGTTTTAATCCCAACCAATCACTGGTTTCAACCGTTTCAACCACGAGGGTAATTCCGGGCACAAACTGAGGAGTATACCTATAATCGTTGTGATGGCATGTTATATTTTGACTGAATTTTTTTAGGCTAATCTTGCACAGAAAAATCATTATTTTTTTGCTCTCTTTAAAAATCATGCAGAGAAACAATGATAAGCCTAAAACTCTGCTGTTTAATGCCCCAACAACATCCTACTGTACAGTACATAGCTTATGATATGAATATTCTCTGATTGGGTTTTAACTTAACATGAGCAGCCAAGCTTGTGATTTGGTGCTGAGGAGTCCAAATGTGGAGGCATGAATTGAAAGGTAGCGATTGCAAGGGTGACTTGTGGAATCAAATGAGTTTACATGTGAGATGACTATGAGATTTTGTTCCCCCATATGTATTGGTTACTTAGGCATGTAGCCCTGGTGACAATCTGCGTTACCAAGGCAATCTCTCTGCCTTTCTCTTTTCTTTTCCCTCTCTTTACCCATCCACCTTTCCCCTGTCCATTCTCTTTGTATTGTCTGTCCCTCTCTTATATCCCTCGCTCCTTTTATTTTGCAGATGAGCTGTGTGGAGAGAGAGAGGGTCGGGAGAAACTGTGCCATTTGAGAGTGTGCAGCGGAGCCAAAGAGAAGAAACTCCACAAAAGCGAAAGCGCGCTAAGGAACAAAGAGAGGCTGGTCATCTTTGGCTTGTGGGATATCAAACACAGCACACTGGAACAGTGGAGCCCATCAATACAGGTCTGTTGTATGTGTATGTGCTTCAGAGGTGGGTTGCTTGTCATGAACATGTTAAAAGCTATCATTCTTCACTAGGGGATTTAACTAGACAGGCGAGGAAGTAGAGGAAAGTATAGAGGGGATACTTAAGTGGTAATTTTCTGTATTTTATGTGCCTGCTGTGTTAATGTTTCTTTAGTTGGGTAAGTCAAATTGCTAGCTAATGTTGAAGAAATAACGTAAACCTCAGTGTGTGTGCAAACTGGAAGGAAAACTACAAATGAGGAATGAAAGGTGTGTTCCAACTCCATCACATACATTAGTATTTGCTGCTCTAATTGCTTAAAAACAGAACTAAACAAACAAAATTGACAAACATCCTACTGTCTACTCAATTGATGAATGTATTTGGATGTATAAAAAGGGAGAGCATGTTTGCACGTGATGAAGGCTTCATATACAGACAACTACTGTAGCTGGTTTGTTTTTTACCAAGCATGATTTATACAGTGCAAGTGCGTTCTCCCTCCCTGTGCTTTTCCCCAGTGCTAGCTAAGGCAGCATTAATGCACAACCAGAAAGATTGTTGGGAGGAGCATAATCTTAATGTAGATAGATAGGGCGAAGATTAAAACTCTGACTAATGGTGCCACCAGTCTTAGATTGCTCTTCTCTGCTCAGTGTAACATAGCAGCTTATTGCTTCAAGGTAAGGTAAGGCAAGGCAAGTTTAAATGTATAGAATTTCTTTCACACAAAAAAATCCCCAAAACAAAATACAGATGCAGAATAGGGAATAATAAGCCAATATAACAATAAATGCAGTAAAACCATACATAGGAATGCATACCACCTGCATAGTCAAATTATATTTATAACTCAGCAGACAATTTATATCAGAAAACTATTTTAATTCCAATTTCTTAGAACGGTATTTGCATTGCACACTCTTTTTTAGCCTTTTAAAACATAAATAATGTATCGATGATTGAATTCTAGACTTCATTTTGTATATGTATTCCCTGTCTTGTTCCATATATTTTCCTTGTGCTTATAGTGTAGTGCACTATGTCCAAGTATATACAGTAGTTTCGCTGGATTTTTATGATCATTTAGATTTCTTTTTTGTGCTGATTTTACTAATATCGATGTAAAATGTTAAGATTTTGTTCGTCTTAAATTTTTTATCTTCCATCTTGAGAATTTGTGACGTAATATTTGAGACAAATGATAATTTACAGACTGGACATTCATTTTCACCTCTTCTGCCAGTTAGATGACAACTAATTCAAGTTTATAAGCAAAAATGTCAAAGCTGAGCGTTTGTAATACGAGATGAAAAATGCATTACAATACCTAAATCACAAAAAGCATCACAAAAAACATTTGTACATAGACGCCCTGGGCCCTGCTGTATCGTCCAACAATGAGGTCATTTAGCAGATGCTTTTATCCAAAGCGACTCACAATCACATGCTGCTATTACATCAGTGGTTCTTAACCTTGTTGGATGTACTGAACCCCACCACTTTCATATGGGCATTCACCGAACCCACCGAAGGGGGGCGTGTCATCACGAATCATATGAGTCGGGTGTGTCTTATCC
>JAOEHI010003239.1:0-10926 GCA_025447815.1 Percopsis transmontana
GTGTTTTATTATTTCTCTCCCTCTTATAATCCTCCTTTCTCCCTCCATCCACTTATCTCACAATCTCACTCAAATTCTTTTTTTCTTTTCTCCATCACCCCCCCCCCCCCCCCCCTCTGTCTCACACACATCACCATGGAGATGACGAGATGGAGAATGGAGCCCTATAAAGGCAGACCAAGCCCTCTTTCTCTCCATTCATCCTCCTCTTTCGCTCTATAACTCCCTCAGAGTGTGGTTCAGGTTTCATTACACAGCAAGTAAACCTCTCTTAATTATATCATACACACACGCACGCACACAGTGGCATTACCGCTCTCTGTCTCTCACCACCTACTAGCTGGTAATTAGTACTAAATCATGTTCATCATCATTAGTTCTGCAAATTGGACTCGTCATTGACCCTGCTTCCTCTGTCACCCCCCCCCCCCCCCCCCTCTCTCCTTGTCTGTATATGTGTGAATGTGTCTGCCTCTCTCTCCCCGTACCCTTTGCATCTATGTCTCTGTCTGTCTGTCTGTGTATTAGTCTTTACTGTACAGTATGTCAGGCCATCAGATAGAGGCAGATGACTGTCTGTTAATGAAAGCATGCCTAGGCCAGCCGTGACTCATTCAGTGTGTTTACTCAGGGTGATGACACAATGTTCTCCATTTCCGTCATACATGCGCACAAATGCACACAATTCCATGTGCAAACACACACACACACACACACTCAGACAAGCACACCCACATGAATACACAGTTATATGCGCAATCCATACAGAGCCCTAATGTTTTTTAAGCAGTCTATATTTAGTTGAGGTTGGGCATCAAACTGCATATGATCAATGCAGCCATCATAAAGCAGGTGTCAGTTGTATCAATAAAACGTAAGGGCAGAATGTTTTTCAGTTCCACTTTTCAGTTAAAATGAGAGGGAATTCTATACTGATCTGTGTTTTCTAATCTGCTGTCAGTTTACTTTGTGTCTCTCATATCCTGTATGGAACATATGGCAGGTTTTGTGTGCTTTTACAGTATGCGTGTGTGTGTGAGTGTGTGTGGTGTTTCTAACACTGGTTTCAACCACAAGGGTAATTCCAGACACAAAAAAGGATTGTAGCTTTAATTGCTATGTAATTGTAGCTTTAATTGCTATGTAATTGTAGCTTTAATTGCTATGTAATTGCTTTCTAGTCAGTGAAGAAACTGTTCTCTGTCCACTGAGTGATAACTGGAGGGGTTTGCTGCATCTTTTAAACAGTGTGTTTAATAGAACTGTGTCACTGTGTAATTCAGGGCTCGACAGAGCGACCATTTCACTCGCAAACGTGAAAAAATATTTAGGTGCAAATGTGCAGTGTTATGAATTGGTGGCCATGCACAGTTGGTGCACGGTGTGATGCTGGTAAATGGGTGAATTTGTTTATCATTATCATAACTATGCCACCCACGCTCATAGATAAATATGTTCCAGCAACAACTACCTCGCCACCACTGCTAGTTACTAAAGTTAGGCTAACAAGCTAACGTTTACCACTATGGCTACACATTGGTTTTGCCAGACACCTAGCCAAACAGCTAAAAAAAGATGATTCAAGCTCGAATGGTTAGACGAGTATGTACAAGCAAGAGGACGTGACTGCCAGTGTTTGTAAAAAGACAGTCTCGCCAGCTGGCGTTTGTATTTTATGCTACTGCGCGTTTATGTGTACAGTTATGGCATATCATATGCAAGGAGCTTTTAGAGTTCATCGTGAAACTACGCGGTCACATAATATGATCTATACATTGTTTCATATGGCTATGAATCTAAATAAGCAGTTATAAGAACATATATCTGTATAATTTTCAAGATACATTTTGTGAAAAAATGTCCATATTTAATAGCGACGCATTATTATTTGTCTTTTATAAACCGAATTTTGACTGTGCCCTCAAATTTTTAGCTCCTACCGTTTTTAACTTACTGCAGGCTCTTTGGAAAACACTTACACTGTTCTTACTTACACTGTTCTTTCCAAAGCCAACTGGAGTGAACTGTCTCCACAATGTGGTGTCATATTGGCCACACACAAATCACAACAATGGAAAGTATTGTTCACACACATGCACTAAAGTAGCACCCACTAGTAGCTTTTAGGACTGGTAAGATTTAGGAAATCCCCTTCACATATCCTTCCACCATGTTATGATATCTCATGTTTGAGCTCTTGAAGATACTCCCCTCTCTCTCTCTTTCTCTCTCTCTCGCTCTATCTCTCTCAGACACACACACCAGCTGTCCCATTCTCATGTCAGCCCTCCTGGCCTGGCTAAACATTCCAATCTTAAGAGAGGGAGCAATTAATTTCAATAGCAGAGCCCTGTCTACAGTCTTGTCCTGCTGCAGAACATGGCCCATGCCTGCAGGACTCAAAACACTAGCCACTGTTAAAGCACTACAGTATGTGTGTGTGTGTGTGTATGTGTGTGTGTGGGCATGTGCATGCGCACGTGAGTGTGCGTAAGTGTGTGTGTGCGCATGCGCTGTGTGGACTTTAGCTAGGTCCTTATTCCAAATGATCCACAAAATTGTATACAATCTCTTTTGGATAGACCACTCAAATGTCAGCTACAGTATATTTGAATGACTGCAAGACTAAAATGTATTAAGATAGCATATACTATTATATACAGTATATGACTGTTATGTTCTCCCTAAATGATTATATTTTCCTTGGGTCCTGATGAACAAACCTTCACACATGCATGCATAGTAACACACACAAACTGAAAAGAGAATAGCATTTATTTTTGTAAATCATAAATTACAGGGGATTAAAAATATTTAAGGTGGAACTTGGCTCAAGGACGTTATTTATTATTCTATTTCCCATACACATGTGCTCGCACTCACACACGCGCACTCACACACACACACACACACACACACACACACACACACACACACACACACACACACACACAATGGCCAGGCATTAACATCTGCTCAGGCCCATACACCCCCAGCCAGGTGCAGCCAGACAAACAAAGATCTGTCAGGGTCTCGTTACAGACAATACAGGCACAGAGGACACACACACACACACAGATTCTCTCTCTCTACAGTTTACATCCTCTCTCGACCTGACTCTCGGTGTTTCATATGTACATGCATACATCTCCACACACTGATTATCTGCACACACACACATACATACACACACACACACACATGCAGACAACTTGCAAAGTAACAAAGAGAGACATTCCCTTAAACACACACACACACTCACACATAAAGAAATGAACACACATGTACCATACAAGGGTACAGAGGCCTCAGGGAAGAGAGAGAGGGCCAGAACCCAGGAATCAGAAGCCAGTGCCGCGAACAAGTCCTGAATAAATGATGCGTGCGAGTCGTTTAACAAGCGCTGGGAAGGAGAGGGAGGCAGTCCGGTCACTGTAAGTCAGACAGAGAGATGTATGTGTGTTTGGGTGTGTCTGGGCATTCAGTCATTTATAGCACAGAACATGGAAGTGTTCCTGTTACTTCAGAGCAGATCAGATGATATGGTCGCCATTGATATAAAGCTCTCTCACTCTGTTTCTCTCTCTCTCTCTCTGTCTCACAGACACACACACATACACACGCACGTGCGCGCACACACACATACAATACTGTTTTGTTTATTCACATCCAGCATGCTGTTGCACATGCTATGATGGAGTTTAATCTGTACCTCCTAACGGCACCTGGGCCATGCTGTATTGAATTGTTAAGGTCCACCATGCACTCACTCTGTCATCTTTAGCCTGGAGGGGCATTGGATCCAGATTTCCCACTGATTCGCACTTCCCGTTCAGTCTGACCAAACAGGAAGCGGAAATTCAAGGCCATGACCGACGGTCAAAAGACGACATTTGAGTGGTCAAGGTTTAAAGATAAAATTACTAATGGATGTATCAGAGAGGTTTCATGACTTTACTCCCATGCATGTTACTGCTGAAGTAGGCTAATATTGAATTTGGACGTGTTTTAGGATTCGTGTTTATGTAAGGACTTCAAATGTTGGCTTAACTTGTACAGTGTGTCTGTCGTCAAATGCTTTTGTGTTCATCATAGTCATTCAAATCACAACAGTGGATGGTTTAATAGGCCTATTACAGAAGTAGAAAGTAATGCATTGGAACTGGAAAAGCATATTAAGACCAAACCCTGACTTTCATCTGACTAGCTCCCACACAATAGCTTTAAATCTTTTAGTTTCTGACAACTAAAATGAAACAATTTCTTAGTTCCAAATAGTTTAGTCAAGTGGCCCTGTAAAAACAAGAACAGTATGTTTTCAAACATTAAACATAAGTTTGACATTGAAGGATTGGTGGTTTCACAGCCAAAGCAAGTGCTGGGTTGTGGTGTGGTTTCCACACCAGGAATCCCAGTCCTACTAATCTAATAAGGGAGTCAATTGAACCATATCATTGGATTATACAGAAGGAAATTATTACCATATTAGGACACATGGTCAGGTTACAGGAGCCTGTGTATTAAATGCACACGTGTGTCCAAGATGTGTTGGGCTTTTTGAACACACACACAACCCTGTGTGTGTGTATTTTGTGTGGGTTCATGCATATATAGGTTTGCATGTGTATGTATGTACAGTATGTATGTACAATACTTAAGTTATCAGTGTATTGTGTGTGTGTAAACGTGAAGGTGTGTGTCTGGGTGTGTGCACGTGCGTGTGTGCACGTGCGTGTGTGCACGTGCGTGTGTGCGCGCGCGCGTCCGTGTGTGTGCATACAAACACATCTGGTGTGCATGTGTGTGAGCGCATATTTGCATGTGGCATGTGTGTGTGCACATATATGTGTGTGTGTGTGTGTGTGTGTGTGTGTGTGTGTGTGTGTGTGTGTGTGTGTGTGTGTGTGTGTGTGTGTGTGTACAGGAAGCGAGAGAAGTATAGAAGCGCCATGGGATGGACTCAGATAAGATCAGACCAGAAAACGTTTGGTTCCATCTAAACCCAAACCAGATGGGTGAGATCAATTTACATGGTTCAGACCTGACTTGTACCTTGGCATGTGTGTGCACGTGTATGTTTGGTACAAAGTCTTAGTCGTCCCTCATTCCAATCAAGAAAGCTAGCTAAATGACTTGTTTAACCTATATTACAATGCACAATAAATTATGGGCCAAGGATCTCAAAACGACCTCAGCGCACACACAAACCTCACTCTGAAGTAATAACAACAATGAAACTGCAGTTACTGGCAGTGATAAGAGGGGGCAGGCGTCTATGTACCCTCGTATGCATCCGCATTCCTCTTCTGGCAAGCCGGAGGCAGGGAATCAAGCCAAAATAATGGCGGCGAAATCTCCAAAGCCTCCGAGTCAGAAATACCTGTGGTGAATTGCCTTGTATGAAATGCCTCCACATAGTTCACTTGAAATCCAATTACTGTTGCTATGTCAACATTTCAAGGAAAAGCAAACACGTAGCGCGCGTCTCCTGAGATACTATACAACCTCTGAGGATGGGTCATCGCAAGGACCAGGAATTTATTGAAAGACAGACAGTTGGAAGCAGGAGTCGTGATATTAGTGTGTGTGTGTGTGTGTGTACATAATGTATAAACATGTACAGTATATGTAGGTTTTTTGTTACATGCTATGTGTATGTCAGCATTTCAGTGTCCTTGACAGTGTGTGTATCTCTCTCTTTCTGTTGGAAGCAGGATAAAGCCGTTTTCTGATATGCTTCATAAAACTACTGGGAGTCGACCAGTACCATGCAGACTTGGCCAACACACACACACACACACACACACACACACACACACACACACACACACACACACACACACAGACAAACACATTTACACATACAAAAACACATTCTACCAATAAACGTACGCACACAGCCAAAGATACACACTCACATAGACATTTTAATCAAATGCACATAGGAAAATACACAAATAAAACACACACACACACACACACAGAGAGAAAGAGAGAGAGAGAGAGAGAGAGAGAGAGAGACCAGTGAGCACACACTGTAACACAGAGGGCAACCACAACATAAAGACTGCCAAGTCTAGATCCTATCATCGTGTTCCTAACACACACCACTTCACACAAAGGAGCCTTATTCTGGTGTAGGGAAGTCTTCTGGGTATCCATGAAGGTTGGCAATAAATTAACTTAAAGGTATACTATAAGTGAAATTGACAGTCAAATCTGATACCAAACACCCTTCACTCAAACATATGTGCACCCCTAGGTTCAAATATACAGTGCGTGATACATATTGTGGTGAAGACATTAAATGTTTGTCTTGAAACCCTTCAGAGAGATGAATACAATAAAGAATCACTTACCGTTCTAACTGCCAATTCATTTACCTACACCAATTTAAAGGCTGCTGGCAGGACTCTCTAATCCTATGTGAGCAGCTTTCACCAAGAAGAACTCTAAACAGACAGAACAAAAGACAAATTAGATTAATGATGGAGAACCCTGTTATGTCTATGAGTTTTTTGTGGTAATTTGTGCATGTCTGAGCATATCTGACTGAGATTGTGTGTGTGTTGTTTTATTTTGGGGGAGGGGGGGTCCCCAGCGTGATGCTGAGAGCACACATACCAGCTAGCCTCAGACTTTTGATCGCCCTGTCTGATTAGAGGCTGGTAGGTTTATTTAGGCAGGAGAGAAAGTATAGTGCACATCTCACACAGAACTGACCCGACCAACACAACTAGAGTCACTGCGACCCCAAAACCCTTTAGCATAAACACTGCACCACATTGTGTTGTTCATACAAACACACACACACACACACACACACACACACACACACACACACACACAAACACACACACACACAATGACACACAATATCTGTGCACATATTTCCACTTGGACACATATCTGAAAACTGTGAAATATGCACACACATGGTCGCTTAAGCACATAAATACAGCCTAATAATAGCATAGAAACATACATAACCATAAATACCATTATGCACATGCACATTATATTAATGACAACAAAATGATAGCAAGGGGTCCCGACCCCCACTTTGACAACCAGTCAAGGGTCTGTGCTGCAGGGATGTATTCTCAAATGTCACGAAGCTGTCCGTGTCATGTTATACTTTTCCCAATAAGCATCCCAGCCCTGCCATCTGAATACCCCTACTGTTGGCTAGTTGCATACAGGTTGTAAACAAACACGTCCCGGTTGTAGGACTAATTGAGAGATCTTGTGACTCTGTGGAAACCATTTGAACTAGGGGCCCTAGTTTCCCGGTCAAGGCGCAAGTGGAGGCGCACGGCACAAGTCCACGGCCCGAATGGAGCGGAAGGTATGGTCAATATAATATATGGTCAATATACATTTTTAGCTAATTGTGGGATGGGGATAAGCGGGCGCAACTGAAGCACAGTTGTAAACGGGTTGGATTAAAACGAATAGATTATCAGTAGGAGTGGTGGGGGCTTCAATTACAGCCAATCAAATCAGTTCATCTCATTCCCTTTAACAGCAGCCTGTTCTCCGTCTCAGTGAACTTCCAATTTCGTAATCGCAAGAAAGTCCAGACCGACAGAAAAGCTTCTCCCGGGAGGAAACTGTCAATAATGATGTATAAATGGCACACCGAATAATCCACTATTATACATGTGCATGTACTTTGTTTTGTGATTCAAAAGGTTAAGGACAGTAGTCATTAGTTAAATTATTAACCAAATAGATCACATAACATAGGCCTACACGAAAGTGGCCTGTGGGATTTTGGATAGGTATGTGCTTAGTGCACCTTCGCCTAAAGCCCGGAAACTACAACACAACGCCTGCATCTGCGGTAAGACGTGGTCTGATCAGGCGGAGATGCTAGCGCAATATTTGGTTTTATTAGACACCAAACTAGCACTGCGCCACCTGATTTTGACCCTCTACTGCGCCCCAATGCCCATTTCAACGCAAGCGATGTCATGGCACACAAAGAAATTAGCAAACGCGCCAAAAGAAACTGTCACTACATCTGAGTTAGCACTACCGCTGAACTTGCGCTGTCTGGAAACTAGAGCCCTAGAAGAGAAAGACAGGAAAGTGTTAAAATGGCGGAAAACAAACAGACAATTTCCAAAACCTAGCAAAAGGTTTTGTTTTTTTGGAGGGCAGTGAAGAGAAGAGAAGAGAAGAGAAGAGAAGAGAAGAGAAGAGAAGAGAAGAGAAGAGAAGAGAAGAGAAGAGAGAATGAGGAAATACAAGAAACAAAAGAACAAGAACAAAGAACAAAAGTGTGTCTTTTGTAAATCATGTGTGTGTTTTTGTGTTTCAGGTGAGTGTACAGCCATAGTGTGAACAAGTCAAATCATTGGCCACACGTGTGTTGTGTCTGTGTGTGTCACTGTGTGCCTCTAAGTGTGTGTTTGCGTGCTAGTATCTCTGGGAGTCTGTCCACTACTGTGTGTGTGTGAGCGTGTGTGTGTGTGGTACATGCATGATGAATTCAGCATTAGCAGGCCTTTGATGCTGGCTTGGGGGTTGAGTAAGGGGAGAGGATGGACAGAGTGATGGATGAGAGACGAGTGGGATGGCGAGAGGGAAAACAGAGAGAGGGCAGAGAGAGAGAAGCCAAAGACAGCAGGGCCACTGACGGGCTGTGTGATCTCACCAGTGATCGGCAATGCTTGTGCATACTCTCTGTTTTTCTTCTTGTCTCTCTCTCCTTTTCTCTGTTCTTTCTTTCTTGTTATCTTTCTATTTCTGGCTTGGATTCTCTCTCTCTCTCTCTCTCTCTCTCTCTCTCTCTCTCTCTCTCTCTCCCTCTCTCTACACGGAGTACACGGAACTACAAAACATGTTTTGAGTTTGAGGCTAATGTTCATGTAGTGGTAATGTTGATATAAGCACACACATGGAGAGAAGCACACCCTGCTCCACAAACAAACACAGAGAGACAGCTACGATTCTCCAAATAGTAATAGCAGGATGTCCAATTTCAAAGCCTGATGTGCTGATTGTCTTCCACTTGAAATGAGTTTTCCCTGACCCAGTGTGTTTAGTTGTGTGCGTGTACGTGTGCGTGTACGTGTGCGTGTGTCTCAATGACCACGTTTCAGTTAACCTTACAGGAGGGAAAAATTTTTATCAAAATGCATTTGTAGTTTGAATGATAGATTTTAAATTCAGTCAAAGCTTTATCTGTTGCCTGGGGTGATAGTCAGTTGGCACAGCAGCAGAGTGACAGCAGATAAAGGGCATATGCACTAAATAAGGTTAATCAAAATACACATTTGTTTGAGTGTGTTTGTGTGAGGGTTGCCTGAATTGTGAATGTTTTTGGTTTGACTTGTTTTCTATAAAGAAGTAAGACAGCACTTTACAGTTGAGATCAGTTTGGTGACACCCAGGGTAAGATAGCCAATAGATAACAGGTAAAAGCAGAACTGCAAATGGAAACCCTTACATGAATGGACAGCAGGCTGAATCATTGACATATTAACCTAATCAGCGCTAAATAGCCGCAAAATTGACATATATTTATTTGAAAATGGTACAAGATTGTTTGGACCTCTCTCCATTTTCCTCTCTCTATGCACTGGCTCAACAAACGCCCCTCTATTATGTGTGTGTCTGCTAACTCAATTAGTCTGCCACACAAGAACAAGGCAGGCCCCCTTGACATTCTGTCTCTCTCTCTCTCTCTCACTCCTGCTTCCTTTCATTCATTTCTCACATCTGAGTTCTCTCGTTATCCTCGGCCTCACGGCACTTACAGTCTCTCTCTGTTGTTCTGATGCCAGGGCCTTCTCTCACGCTCCCCGGCCTGCCTGGACATGTTTACCTTTTACTTACTCTCTCTTCAGTTTGATACCAGCTTTGCTTATTTCACACTTGGATGGCGTACAGAATAATAGAATAACTACATTACAGCCGAGACAAAAACAGAGTAGATGAGAGAGAGACCAGTTCCCACGGGTAGTATGTGTAGTCGTTTTCCAGAACAGAATGAAGACCCAGGACAGTGACTTTCATGCATGTGTTTTTATGTGTGTGTGTTTGACAGATGGAGGGATAAGGTGCTCAATAACCTCAGAGACACTCTCTCACACACACGCACACACACACGCTTAATGATGTTTGTTATTGGAAGCCGACCCATTAACGATGGAGGGCAGAAATTACCCAATAAATGATTTCCACCTTTCCCAATGCAAGAAGAGACCTGTGTATGGGGTGCAACACACTCACACACACACACACACACGCAGTCATCTAGCAATGAATCCTTCCACTTGGAGAACAATGCTCTGGCTCTGGTAAAGAGAAACAGGCTGTTCTCTCCGTCTTCTATGCTCCTTCACTCATCCTAATGTCTCTGGCACAGACAGGAGGAAAGCCTTACTGACTTCACAGAAGAGAGGAGTGGGGAGGGGAGGAGAGGAAAATCAATTAACATTTTATTTTATATTGAGGATAACTTGCTCCAACAATATAATAAAGGCTCACGCTGTTCTTTCCTTTGAATCAATAATGCAATCCAATTAACAGTCATAAAAAGGGTAAACACACACACACACACACACAACAAAGTCACTGAGTTGAAGCCAAGGTCTTTAAAGTACAGTCTTTAAAGGTCTTTAAAGTCTTGTTTTGTTCAGGTACCCTCTCACTCGATGGCACATCAGCTTTAGAAACAATGATCCAGAGTCTGTCTGTTGAAGGTGATGTGAATTATATTGTATCTATTCAGCAAACAAAGTTCCAATTTGTTCATTTCAGCTCCTCAGGTCTCATGGGAAATTCTCCCTAACAGGTGCCTCCCAGATGTGAAGGCTACAGCAGTATTATTGGAAGGTTTGAGAGAGAGAGAGAGAGAGAGAGAGAGAGAGAGAGAGAGAGAGAGAGAGAGAGAGAGAGAGAGAGAGAGAGAGA
>JAOEHI010003241.1:0-10924 GCA_025447815.1 Percopsis transmontana
TGCTCATCATCACCTGTAAAATACAACACAATACAAGAGAAATACTATACAATGAAATACAATACAACACAATACGAGAGAAATACTATAAAATACAATACAATACAATACAATACAATACAATACAACACAAGAGAAATACTATACAATACAATAGAAATACAATGCAATTTAATATAATTTAATTAAACTCAACAAACAACATGCATGAAAAAAAAATGTTTGATGTTATTGCAGTATCAATTAAGCATAAAATACTTTACCTTTTAAGACCAAAAATGTGGCATTTATATAATTATTTTCGTATAATGATCCTTGCTCACAAATGTATGTTGCTTCATCATCTTCGGTGACATTTATGATGGTCAGATAATGATGGGTGCCATTTGTTCCAGATTCGTATCGTGAGTTGTCTTTTGTATTTACAAGATTTTTTACAGAAATTGTTTCAGGAACATTGCCAATTATGTGCTTGTGCCAGAAAATGAACTGAGTCTCTTTACTTAAGACTGGGAATCGCAGAATAACAGATTCTCCGGGCTCAGCTGTAGTTATAGAGATGGATTGAGGAGATGTTTGAATCAGGGCTAAAACACAGAGACCAATAATAGAGTTAACAAACATTATATAACCTCAGTCTAGGATAACTCCTATATGGAAATACTTTCTACCGCTATGTATGTTGTGTATAATTACGTTTTATATTTTATGTTATTATGTGCACTTAATTTGAGTTTGTTATTAATTCAAATTAAAAAATAAGAGTTGTACTTACACACTACACTCAGGAGTGTCATACATGTGGAAACAAATCCTCCTAACATTGTAGTACATCAACTTAGTCTTGATCAACTGCTGCAGTGTCCACCCATGTAAAAGCTTCAGTAAGAAAATGTTAAACGTTTACAACATAGAAGTCACTCGTGATTGGCTGGCAGAGAAAAGGCACTTCCTGTGGAAAAGTCTGTGATCCTATGGTCCACTTCGTTAAACGAGGACCTCTAGTTCATCTTCATTTTTGTCTGTAACAAGCAAACATTTCTAATTAAATGTTATTGCCCTGATGTAAAATCATGGAACATAATATATTCTCCCCTGAGTGATGTGAGCTTATACAGATTACTTTACTATATGTACTCAAACATGCCAGGAAGAAAGAGAGAGAGTGTGTGTGTGTGTGTGGTGTATCAGATGGATGGTACAATCATCTGGTTGTGTACAAACCAAAAATGGGGGTGCTCATTACCCATACATAATTGTACTGTACAATAAACACCAACATCTACAACTTAACGTGCATGTTTAACTCAAGAACTCATGGAACATTATTTCAGTTTACTAGGGTGTGAATGTTCAAGACCTCTCTATTTTATTGTAATATGTGTAATTCACAATACTGAAGCCATGACCATCCTCATTAAAGTTGTCATTTGAATATTACAGTAATTATTCTAATTATTTTAGGTCTGCAATATTGTAGATGTAATATACTGTATGTAGGGTTGTGACAATGATACCATTGAACTTGAACGATACCTGCTGACATTTGAGGCCCAGCCCATAGGAAGTATGTGAAGTGCACTGTGTGGTTTGACTAACTGATCTAGGTGACTTCTAGACACGTTTCTGTCTTTTGTCTTGATAGTGGATGTTGACAACATGAAGTAATAGTCCTAAAGGGTATTTATACTCATTGTTGCTGTTGACATTACAATATATTTATATATATTTATTTCTTTGAGACTGCTTTCCTGCTTGGGTGCTAAGCAGATCTAACTTTCCATTTCCACTTCGGTGAGAAAGTGTACGTGAGAGAAAGAAAAAATGAAAGACTTTGACACATCAAGGCTGGCCAATGCACTGTTTTTTCTACACAAGACTAAAGGCAAGCAGCTTGTACGCTGGCTGTCTTTGTGCACCCGAGCGATTTACCTCTTGAAAGCTGACATATCTTAGCTGGGAAGAGAAAAGTGCCTACACATTGATATACCAATGTCTCACACTGGCAAGGTGTAAGCCTCTTCTACCAATGGTCAATGTACAGTATTTCTGTATTCACAGCGTTTTGTGGAACTAAAACGCCGTCCAGAATTGCTTTTCTTGCAGTTAAATGAACTCCACCTCTTGATTTTCCTAGCAAGTAGTTTTGAACTTGATTTACTACCTAGCTTATGAGTGCTTCACTGTTGTCTATTTTTTTTATTCAGTGTGTTTGTTTAATCCATGTTAAATGAATGATGTAATAAACACTTAAATTTAATTTGGAATATATATTGGGGTTTATATATAGCCTATATATATATATAATAAAATACCATTCTGGCCGGCCTTTTAGTGGCACAAGAAGAGAGTTAAAAACAGCATTTGACCATAAGACATTATGTCGGCTTTGATGGCGTAAATTACAGCGTTTTGGCAGAAAGTATGTGCTCAGTTTAGGGTGAATAGTGACACTTTTGGAGTTCCATATACCTAACGGTCCCTAATATGGGCCTCCCGCGGAGCCAGCCGATCTGGCTTGTAGGCTCGGCTCAACCAGATCGCGCAGTCATGGAGAGTTGAGTTTCATTCAAGATTGCTGGATATGAAGCATTATGCAGGAATAGAAATATAGTTTTTGTATTGTGGTAAGTGGTTTGGTCACCGTGGCAGTTGCGCGCTAGCTCAGTTTTTGATTCCCCCGCCATGCTGTTAATGAGTCTGACACCCCCAGCATGTAGGCATTCTAACCCTTCAACTGTCCCTCAACAATATCAGCGTTATACCGCTCCCACTAGCATCGTAACAGCACACTTTTATTGACAATGTATTAAAATATACTGTTTAGGTGCGAGTGTGTAAATACAAGAAGTTGGTTAATATATTGGTCATTTCATTTCATGCTCAAGATGAATAAACCTTTCATGGTTGTTTTTTAACCGTTAAGTTACTTTGTGTTTCTGCTTTGGTTCTGTTTGTTAGAAGCAACATGATTAACCACATGCAGAAGCTTAGCTAGCAGGCAACGGATCACCAAGACTGTTTACCAAAAATAGACCTGCTTGTGGCTAGCAACAGGATGTGTGGCTATACATCTCAACAACATCTACGGTACATAACTTTATACTGCCTTTCTGACTATTCTCCTTATGAACTGCTACTGGACAGGAAGTGATATAATGTTTATTATTACAAAATGTCAATATGGCTACATAACCATTGTCTTGTTTTGTAGAGATCCTCTCATTTGTGCTGAGCATTTATAAAGAATTTACTACTTCACTTCTGAATTGTTGTTTTAATCTACACAAATGTAAATAGGCCTACATTGTTTTGTGTAATGCTTTCGATTTTATTACAGAACTGGAATGTGGAACCTATTGATATGGATAAAGAAGTAACTGAATTTTTTCCATACTTGAGAAAAGAGGAGCCTTGATGTTAATGCAGATGCACATTGTCATCCACTGCATATGGGAGGACTCTCTCCTGCCACCACTAAGAAGCTGAGGTAAACTCCACTTAACATCTATCAAAGCCTTGACCCTATAGCTTCTACCATCATGATCAAATATTATCAGTGGAATCAATCTGTTTTTGTGGTTTATTTCATCCTCAATTGGTTTCCATTGTATCTAATCTTACATCTACAGTATGGCAATGCTCAACGCCTGGTGTACAAATCTAAGATACATCTGAGCAAGGGCTCTTGTTGAAACACATTACCATGAAATACCTCAACCAACTTAACTTCAACCAGCCTATTTAGAAGTATTTTGAGATACTTGGTGTTCTGTGAACTATTGGGTGCAGTTCCATGTTTTAGTTCTGTTTTCCTGTCTGTGCTTTCCCTGTGTTCCATGTGGTGTTCCGTTCCTGGTGTTCTGTCTCCCTAGTTGTCTTATGTGTTGATTTGATTATTGTTTTCACCTGCGTCTCCCTATGTGTATTCAAACCCTGTGTTTCCTATTTGTTGGGGCTAGATTATTTCGTATCCTGTCTTGTTTTCTAGTCCCCCGTATCTGTTCGTATTTCTTGTTCTTGAACTTGTTTGCTTGTTCTTCGACCACGATTCCTGCCCGCTCCTTTTGTACCTTTGCTTTTGTGGAATACCCTGTTGCTAAACCCTGCCTGTACCTCAACCACGGCCCTGCCTACTCCTTTGTAGATTTTTACTTTGTTAACGTACCTCGCCTGTACCACGACTACAAACCTGCCCAGTAAATACCTTTTTCCACCCTTACTACCAACATCTGTCTCCGTACCACACCTTGGAGGTTTAAAAAGAATAATAGAAAGCTGTACATTCAATAGTTCTTTGAATCCCAGCTACTTAAAAACAGGTGTTCAGTAAGCCAAAGTGTATTGACAGTGGTCTTATAATTTCAGTAGCAGAAACCTGTTGAATGAAAGTGATATGTATGAGTGATGTGTAGGCAACAACAACAAGGTGCCCATTTGCAATATTGTAAATGTGAGTAAATGATTGGTCATTTATCTTCCCCACTTCATTTGAAGGTTAAGACAGGGCTACTTAACTATCGCTGTCATCAAAACTAAATATAACCCTACACTACAAGTGTTGTTTCATGTGAAACTGTGTCAAGTCGGTAGGTTTGCCCATTGCATTGTGGTGTTGAACGCTAACCAGAAAGAGGCCAATGAGATCTGCCCTAAATTGTGTCAATCATCTTCACTCAGGCGGGTCAATCTGACAGGACCTATTTTATGCTTTTTGCTTGTGCTCTGGTCTGGGCATAAGTTAGCATCTGTGTGCTTCATTCATATACAGTAGTAATTATTTTATGATAGGTTGGGTAGGCTGTGTGTATAAAGCCATATCCTTTATGAATTTCTTCTCTGCATTTTATCTTCCAGAATGTACAGCTGTGTCTAAGCAGGTTGTGTCAAGGACTGCCCTGGCTGGAGAAAACCTGACTCCAAATTGTCTTTGTGAGAATGTGTTTGGAAACCTCTTTTGGTTGAGGAGGATTGTTGCCGGAAAGATTTGTTGGGAGCCACTTTTCTTTCTTTCATTGCGTCTTCTCCAATTTCTCACGTTTAAGCCAAACAAGATCATGGAAACTGTATATGCTGCACAAAGCTGACTAAACATGGCATTTTTGAAGGGAACATTTCTGTGAATAAAGGGGAAATTAGGTGTATTTTAGCCTTAAATTACGTACATTTCAGATTAGTGCTTCTGTAATCCATCCATCAATTAGCTGCCCCTTATCAGGGGTCGGGGTTGGGGTGGCAGCAGGCGAAAAGGTGTGGCCCAGACTGTCTTTTCCACCACTTCCACCAGCTTCTCCTGGTGCACCAAAAGGCACCCACCCCAAGCTGGTCCTGGGTCGCCCCCGGGGTCTACTCCCTGTTGGATGTGCCCGAAATTAGATGGATGTGCCCGAAATTAGATCACCTCAATGGTGATTTGGCTCCTTTCAAGTGGCTCCGAGTAGCGGGGCTGAGAAACTCTTTGGAGGAACCTCATTTTCAGCCACTTGGATCAAATCTCATTCTTTAGGTCACTACCCAAAGCTCATGACCATAGGTGCAGTGCCCTTCGACTTGCAGACTGGGGTGGTATTTCCCATTTTCAAAAAAAGTGGACCGGAGAGCATGCGACAATTATCGGGGCATTACACTGCTCAACTTACCCGGGAAAGTCTATGCCGGGGTGCTGGAAAGGAAGCTGCAAACAATTATCGAAGCTCTGACACAGGAGGAACAATGCGGATTCCGTCTTGTCCATAAAACAGTGGACCAGCTCTTTACCCTTGCGAGAATACTGGAAGGGGCATGGGAGTTTTCTCATCCAGTCTACATGTGTTTTGAAGACTTGGTGAAGGCTTATGACCATTTCCAATGAGAGGTCTTGTGGTGGGTGCTGCAGGAGTCATCAGGGCTATCGGGCCATCAGCTCCTTGTGCACCTGTAGTGGGAGCTGTGTCCACATTCTTGGCACAAGGTCAAGCTTGTTCCCGGTGGGTGTTGGTCTCTGCCGGGGGTTGTGCTTTGTCTCCTATCCTGTGGGTGATTTTCATGGGCAGGATATCAAGGCACAGTGGGGGTTTGGAGTGTGTCCCGATTGGTGACCCCAGGATTGCATCGCCACTGTTTGCCGATGATGTGGTCGTGTTGGCTTCATCGGGCTGTGACCTTCAGCAGACATTGGGGTGATTTGCCGCTGAGTGTGAAGCGATCGGGATGAGGATGGGCACCTCCAAATCTGAGACCATGGTTCTCTCATGGAAAAAGGTGGACTGTTCCCTCAGAGTGGAGGAGTTTTAGTGAGGGTAAGATGGAGCGTGAGATTGACAGTTGGGGGGAGTTGAGTCAGAAGGCGAAGCTCTCAATCTACTCTCCAACCCTCACCTATGGTCATGAGCTTTGTGTAGTGACCGTAACAATGAGATTGCGGATACAAGACCCCAAATTAGGTTGTTTTTTTGGTTTTGGTTTTTTGTTTTTTTTTATATATTATTATCAATATTATTACTTCCTTAGAGAGAGGGGGCTTTTGTAATCTTAAAAAATAATCCGTTTTTGCGAATATAGTCCACATATATTTCTAACCTACAGTACATTGTTTAATCCAAAAACATTAAAATTCAATGACTGTGTAACAACGGTAGCCGCCACCCCGCCCCGTTCGCGCTCGCCGGTATACTAGCCACCGGCCGTTGGCCGTCATCATCACGAACGCACCTTAATTACCCCGCACACCTGTTTCCCATCCTCTCATCTACCCTCCGGCCACGGCTATATAAACGGGAGGGTGGATGAGGGGAATTGTCGGTTATTGTCTTGGTAATGCTTTACGAGAGCGAAGCTCTATTTTGTTGTTCTATTAAAAGATTAAACGCTCATTCAGAAGCTCGTGTGTCTCCGTATCTCTGCACCTGCACTCCCGCTGAGCCACACGTTACAGACTGTTAATCCAGAATCCAGTGAAGGCAAAGCATATTTTATTATTTCTGTGTGGTACATTAACAATAACCGTGACAGTTCTAGCCTTTTCTTATTCACACCTGTAGGTCTATCCATCTATTCCACTGTCTATCTGTCTATATCTATTTGTCGATTGAATTAACTATCCATCATAATATCAAATCTATTATATATTTTATTAATAGCTGACCCTACATGTTCAGTCTATAAGCAAAAACCACAATTTGTCACTGTAATTAATTTTGACTTAATCTCAGCTCCTATTTTGATTTTTACATTCTTTCATTTGTTGCGAAAGAGATGCAATAATACAACACTAGTTTAATTTACTGATTGTATTAAATGTCTAATAGGGACATGTAGAGTTATCCATTGTAGAAAACTGATATTCACTGTCAAAATCAAGTGTTTCCACTAATAAAAAGACTATATTTTCTTCCAACTGAAAAAAATTATGTATGTAGTCGATGTCCTTATTCTCTCGTGAAAGAGCACACATCCTGCCCTATATAACAAGCATTTCACAAACAAAATATGGCGATGCGTTGAAGCTGATGAAAGCTACATGACAGGAAGTGAGAGGAAGGCCAACGTACGCAACTGTGCGGCATCACATTCCTCTGAAAGATCAACAAGATGGAGGCCCAAGGAGGCTGTGTTCTGTCTCACACATACTGGTCTGTGGGTGTTTTAAGGTTCACATTTGTAGTGACCTGACACACAAACTACGCTTTGATTCCCCCTCGCCTGCATTTATGAGCCTCCCAGGCCATGCCGACTGGTAGAAGGTCTTTCTCTCCGTTTCATCTCTTTACTAAACACTCAAAGTTGGTTGGCCTTCCTCGCCAGCATATCCCCGCTCGGCGACTTTCGGCGATACTGTGGTTAGGTCTCTCTGACCGGCATACGATGGACAACTAACTAACTAACTAACTAACTGACTGACTGACTGACTGACTGACTGACTGACTGACTGACTGTCTGTCTGTCTGTCTGTCTGTCTGTCTGTCTGTCTGTGTGTGTCTGTGTGTGTGTGTGTGTGTGTGTGTGTATACACACACCTACAGAAAGCTGGGGTGGCAGTAGCTCAGTCTGTATAGACTTGGCTTGGAGACCAGAGGGTCACCAGTCCAAGTCCAGCTCAGACCATAAAATATGAAGTGTGGACTGGTAGCTAGAGAGGTGCCAGCATCCATTACCTCCTGGGCTCTGCCAAAGGTGGCCTTGAGCAAGCCCCTGTACCCCCATCTGCTC
The DNA here is from genome assembly GCA_025447815.1 of Percopsis transmontana. Taxonomy (NCBI): domain Eukaryota; kingdom Metazoa; phylum Chordata; class Actinopteri; order Percopsiformes; family Percopsidae; genus Percopsis; species Percopsis transmontana. The sequence continues at coordinate 8,188 of JAOEHI010003241.1, forward strand.
GGGGTGCAGCCCCCTCGCTCCAACATATCTCCTTGTATGTGTGTACAACATTAACAATAAGAGTGAAAAAAGAATTTCCCTCATGAGGTGATTAATAAAGTTGGCTTGCTTTCAACGTCGTAGAACTCAATCTGGTCTCAAGTTATCGTGTCATAGTAAGCCACAACCCATATTTCTGCCTAACTTGGTGGATTGATTAAATATTTGAGAATGATAGAAAGAGTCCTTCTATCTTTTCCCCCTCTCAATCTCTCTCCCTCTTTCCTAAACTGACATAACCAATCCTGGGTCATATGAACATAAAATGGGGTTGCGCTCTGTTGGTGGGGTCGTGGGGGCGTGGTTTAGCTCTGTCTGTGTGTAGGAGGGAATGTTTGGAGGTTCACGGGTCTCCCTTGTGAAGCAGCGTGAGGACACAGCCCAGGACGGCATTCTGGGACACAGACGGTCGGGCGGAGCAAACATGCGATACATGTTAACTTTTTTTTTTTGTTTGTTTTTTTTGCTGTGTGCATTATTGTGAATATTATCAATAAGAATCAATTTTCAAAACATATTTTTACAACAGATTCAAAGTGTTCAACATGGTCTTTAATGTTCTTCTCTTTAGTTTTCTGAATTATTGGAGATTTAGCAGGAGTATTTACAATTAGGTCATTTAGCAGACACTTTCTTCCAAAGTGACTTACAATTACAAGGTGCTATTACATGGAGCAGGTAGGGGTTAGGCATCTTGCTCAAGGATGCTTACAGGTAGGCCAACGCTGGGGCTTGAACCCACAACCTGTAAATATTAATGCATCACGACTTTTATGACACAGCTTTCTTTTTTTTAATTATATATTTATATGATTTATAATTTATATATTATTTAATTATAATATAATAGCTTTACTGCCCTCTTTTGCATAGCCATGATATGCATTTAAAATAGGAGACAGCAGTGTTTGAGGTTCACGGTATGTTAGTTCCATCTACCGAACTTAACTACTCAACTATGCCAAATACAGTTTTCCATTCTATGGCCCCTTTAAACTCCTATCCTGAATATAAAATGATTTTTAGCATGGTTACACCCATTTACCACCAAATCCGACCTAATACAGTTAGTTTTAATTTTTGCTGTGTGCATTATGATTATTATTAATGATAATTGATTCAATTATAAAATAATAAATTTTCTAAATATATTTTTATTCCACATGGAAGATGTGATTTGTTTATTTCATACTTGCAGTACCCACCGTATCTCACTGAATCCAACCCTGGCCTTTTTTTTCAATAACAACAAACAGAACCTCAAAAATCCAAATTTTTGTGTGTCTATTCTATATTTAAATGCACATTCTATATTTAAATGCACATTCTATATTGTATTCACCTCCCTGTCACTCCCTGTCTACCCTCACGGCAGAGTAAATACTCTCTCCTGGCACTTTTCTATTGCTCGCCTTCCTCCCTCTTTTAGCTTTCCTGGAAACAAAATCCAGCGCTGCGTAGTCCAGTGGCTCCTCTTCAACGCCCTGCAAATAACGGTCCATTCAGCAGTTAAACACAGAGACACAGTATGGGGAGGATTCAAACAATGTAGCATAGAAGGAGGTGGGCGATGAACAGAAGCAATAGAGTAAGGGATCTGTGCAATTTTACAGTAGATGCATTTCATTGGGCAGGAGTGTTGGTTCTGAGACGTGATATAAGGGGTGCTGTCCGTAGAAGACAGTTAGGATAGGACCACTGCAAGCAAAGGTCCCGACCAACACCAGTCTAGGTGAAAATGGGCTAGAGCCACGCTAAAAGAGTCAAATATACGTTTTGGTTTGTGACCTTCTGTCAGTCAGTAAGATACTTTACATTATTTCCTTGAAACATATTTACCAGAAAGCTTGGCTGTTCCAAAGTTGACATGTCATCTCCAAGATGGCGGGGTACATTCACTGGATCTATGAATGAGAACATCACATTGACGCATTCCCATAAAAGACATAAATGCAAAAATTACTGGAAAAGTTAATATTCTAAAGTTGTATTTTTCATATTATAAAATCAGTATTTAGTGATTAGTTCACCAAACATGTTTTCTCTCTATACACATTCACAGTATAAAATAATCTAGGAACATTTAACTGAACATAGCCATAAATAAATCATAATAGAAAAGGGTACCTTTTCAATCCAAGTTAATTATGATTATGGCCATTATTATAATATCAACCATACCATTATTATTATTATCTTAAAATTGGCTGGCTAGATGCGAACATAAATATAAACTAACATTTTGTAAATACTGTACCTTCACAAACTTCCCTTCCAGTTCTGGCAACACGGATTACAGTCACCGTAATAATTGTTATCACAATCAAACAACCAGCCAGCAGTGTTCCAAGCACAATGACCACTAGGGGCATTTCTGCTTCTAAAATCAGAAATCAACCATAGAATCAGGAATTAGCCCAAGATTTGCTTGACTCCATCTACATTTTCTTATACCACTTAATGACTTTAAACCTGAATATGATGATGGAAAACACTGTAAGAAGGCCACTTATTATTTGCTTACCAAATACTACTACATAATTTTCATAATGTTCTAGTTTTGGTTGCATGTAAAAATCAGCAAGGATAACAAATCATTTCTAAATGTAACCTACTTATGTCCAGTGTTGTCCCATTGCCAAACAGGATGTGACCACAGGCGACCACAGCACAGTAGTATGTCCCATAGTCAGAGGAG